>JAAEAF010002488.1:0-103995 GCA_011037195.1 Triatoma infestans | reverse complement strand
CGATATATTTGCAAATTATTCCACATATTATTCCACAAATGTAATTAACACAAAATTTTAATTTTATACATAATTTGTAAAATTTAATAATTGAAAATTTGTTACAAGTATACCCTGTTGCCCTACCAGAGTAAATGGGTACATTTTTTTTTTTTTGTTAATAAAATGTTTTTTATTGTAATCTGTTGATAAAGACAATAATGAATTGGTGTGCACAGAAGAAAAACTACTTATTTGACGAGAGTGTAAGGAGGAAGTATTTACAGCTTAAGATCATAATGTGGCAAATGAACAAGAATCGTTAATAAAAAATATATTAGAATATGTTCGACAGTTTTCGTATCCTTAAGGGATAATTCAGCCTAATAACATGTACAACATTACCACTAATATTTCGAATATTATACATAGGTCTGCAGAATATCTGTAGTTGTCCAACTGTATAATACTTGAGTTTTAGTAGCAACAAAAGGAATTGTTGAGTTAATTATTTCAAACAAATTGAATGGTCTAGTAGAAACTACAATTCTAGTTATGCTGTTGTCTATAAAGCTACAGTTACCATTATAGATCGAGCTTGCCAATGTCAGAACATAAAGTTCCAATATATTGTGTTCAGAAACATTGCATTCGCCCCAATAAAAATCACTCCTGAAGGCTTTTAGTCTACTGGATTTGCGCGTAGTGAGTTTTTATTTAATAAGATATATATATACACTTTACTAAACATGAAGCAGATATCATATCAAGATAAAGGGCGAACCAGTTTATTCAAGATGAGATGGACGCCAATATTTCTAAACATTATTTCTGCTAATATCTACTAGATAAACTATCACTTTCAAGGGGATTTTAATATATTAAGCTTCCTTTTTTTTTTGGGGTCCTGGTCAATATTATTACCCTAAAAGTTTAACTTCACCCAAGGTTTCTTGAAAGCCCTAAACCGGTTTAAAGGGTATATTCCAGGAAATTAAAAAAAAATGGTGTGAAACACTCACACGACTTTCTCTTACTTCTCTTAAATTTTTAAATTTCAAAATTGGGCCATTTGTCAGGTGGTGGAGGGGACAACTGCCAACCTACCAACCGAGGCAGGAAGAGAATGATTACATTTTAAAAAGGGCAAAAATATTGAACATACACACATTTGAAACATCAGATTCCGTGATAGCCTGCTTCATTTTGTGGTCATCTACCGGTTTCGGGCAAAATGAAGCAGGCAATCACGGAAAATGTCTCTGATGCTTTCCAGCTCTGCAGAACCAACCAACCACAAAGACATTTGAAACACTTAGGTCTTCTGATTAAGACGCGTCAGTGGTTTGTTGTAAAAGGACGGTTTAAAACTGAAACAACACTATTGTGTGTTGTTCATTCAGGAGTGTTGTTTCAGTTTTAGAGCCGACAAGACCCTGAAGAAGCCTATTGTAATATGGATGAAACGTCGGTTTATAATAAACTACTGGCAAGGTCTTAACCAGAAGAACTAAGGCAGTCTACATTACAATGGCCGTAGAAGCCTGAACGATATAAACCATATTTCAATTTTAACGTCTCAGGTTCCTCAAAATAATTTTTTTTTCAGAGGGAAAGGATTAGCAACGCGGAGGGAGGTTCCGAGTTCGAGTCCAGCTGTGCTGCCCTTAGATTTTCTCTTCCTAGGAACCCTATACAGCTTACTGTCCGGTGACGGACAGTGTTGTCTGTAACGAGAGAACACTGTCCGGAGTCTGACTCTGAGAAGACTTCGGGTGCCAATGACCATAGATATTGACGCGCTTAAATAAATAAAAAAATATAAAAAAGAAAATTCCGAGAAAAAGTTGCAAATAAAAGTGATAGGCTTATATCTGTACAATTAGTTTACCAAGTTCAAAGGACATTGTAATATTAGTTTTTTGAGAAAATTCAAAAAATTCTCAAAAAACCTATTCTTTAAAATCGCACTTTTGGATAACCAATTTTCTTGAAATTATTCGAATTTTAGCAACATTCTAAAGTAAATTATCAATATCAATTATATATTATAACAGAACCATAAATTGTATTGCAGTGGTACTTTAGAGAACGCTATTGTTCCTCCAGAACATATCATATTACCACATAGATCAAATATTGCAAATGGAGAAAGATAGGACTTACACATTTTTCAGGTTCTCGGCTTTAAGTTAGGAATTTAATATTTAAAAAATGGTATTTAACAAAGCCCCTTCAGAATTTAAGGCCCCAAAATGCGCCTTATGCGGCGCTTAGTAAACTCGAGCTTTAATAATGAATATTAAAAACTAATTTCAAATTAAAAGCTTTACCATTCAAACAAAATTCAGGATAATGAGGTATGCAATGATCCTTCTGCTTAATGATAAATGAATTCCAAGGAGAAACAGGATATTCTTAAAATATTAATCATTTGAGAACATAAATAACTTCCGCAATATTTCGAAAGTGTTCGAGAAATTCTAGTGCTAAGCTGTTGAAATTTCTTAGCTTCAGTCGGGTGAATTCAGTCACACGAAATCACTTATGAGAATTATCAATACGATTGCCAGAAGGAACTTGTGGTTATCTCTCGTGTCCAGTTTTAAAAAACTTATTCAGTCCTTTATTTAATTACAAAGATTATGTTAATAAAAAACTGCTTTTAGAGCCTGTAAATATAATTGCATGCATTTTGAATAAAGTGTGATCAACTTAAAGCAAAAATATCTACCTAAAGCCCCACCAAAAACAAACTAGATGGAAACAAGACCCTGCGGTAGCTTTCCTGGAACACTAGCTACAGATCAGAGGACCCGACAGCAAAAAAGGAGGACCACGGTTGGAAAAATAGTTGAGAAATTGAAGGACTGCTTCAATTAAAAAAAAATAATATACATTAGAAGCATTGCTAGTATCCCAAATTTGAAGAAAATCGGAAAAAACGGAAGTGCCACTTTACAGAATAAGTTTCATGGAATTTACGAAAATAACTTGATCGATTTCCTTTAAACTTAAAATGTTAACTGCCAGAGATGTAAATTGATCATATTTTTTTTTAAACATTATTCCAAAATAAATTATTTTAGATGGTTACAAGGAATTTTTGGTATCCAATTTCAAATATATGGTATTGGTTCTATGTTAATGGCTGGCACGCTATTCACTTCCCTACCTGCTTGGTTGGTAGCTAAATATTTTGTTCCCCAGCATATCTCTGGATCTTATATGTTACGACAAATAAGCAAAAGTTCAAGTTTTAAGAAAAAATTATCATTTTATATACAGGGTGTCCCATTTAAACGGGCCACTTTTGAAAATAACTCTTAAACGAAGAAAGATATCAAAAAAAGTGAACATAACGTTTGTTGAAGTATTTGCGCTCTAGTTTCTGATGGTGTTATTGTTATTTGTTTTTATTGCCGCCTTACGCCTGAAATCGGTGATTAAAAGTTGCGATATCCTTTTGACCCCCACTTTTTACTGCTGTATTGAAAACTACTAAAAAAAATGAAGAAAAATGCCGTTAAATTCACTTCAATATGTCAAACTGTTGCCGAGATATTCAATCATAAAGATTAAATTTTCGTCTTTATTTTCCTCTATTTTTATGTTTCATAAACTAAAATTAAAAGCGGATTTTCTTATTAATTTCTAATAAATAAGAGAGTTCAGATGCTGGCAACACTTAAAAACCTATTTTAGAATCATTAGGGACTTAAAAATCATGTAAAACATCATTAAAACAAAACAATATTCCAGTTTATTTACAAAAAATCTATTAAAAAAAAATATTACCTATTTATTCAAAATGACCTACTCGGCTTAACCGGCAAAAGCGCAGTCGCTGTCCAACAAATGATGTTGCTAATCGTATCATGTCTGCCGGAATCGCTAAGCAGGAATAAGTCTTTTCTAATTCTCTAACATAAATTTTTTCTTTGAGATATCCCCAAAGAAACAATTCAAGAGGGAGTAAATCTGGCGATCTGGAAGCCCAGCTTTGGTCTCCCGATCCAGTGGCTACTGAACATCTCATTCACTTTTCCCTTCGCCAGATTGCCAGATTTAACCCCTCTTGAATTTTTTTCTTTGGGCATATCTCACAGAAAAAATTTACGTCAGGGAACCAACAACACCAGAAGCACTTAGAGAAGACTTAATCCAAAACCTGCTTAGCGATTCCTGGCCGATATGATACGATTAGCAACTTCATTTGTTGGACAGCGACTGTGCTTTTGCCGGTGAAACCAAGGAGGCGCATTTTTGAATAAATAGGAAATAATTTTTTTTTTTTTAATAGATTTTTGTAAATAAACTGGAATATTGTTTTGTTTTAATGATGTTTTACCTGATTTTTTTAAGTCCCTAATGATTCTAGAATAGGTTTTAAGTTTTATCAGCATTTGAACACTCTTATTTATTAGAAATTAATAAGAAAAATCTGCTTTTGATTTTAGTTTATGAAACAAAGAAGTAGGAAAGAAAAAATGACGAAAATTTAATCTTTATGATAGAATATCTAGTGCAACGGTTTGAAATATTGAAGTGAAATTAACGGTATTTTTCTACATTTTTTTTTTTTTTTTTTAGTTTTCAATACGCAGTAAAAAGTGGGGGTCAAAAGGAAATCGCAACTTTCAATCACCGATTCAGGTGTAAGGCGGCAATAAAATAAAAAAAACATTAACACCATCATAACTAGAGCGCAAATACTTCAACAAACGTTCCGTTCACTATTCAGATATATATTCCTTCGTTTAAGAATTATTTTTAAAGTGGCCCCCTAAATGGGACACCAGTATAATTGTAATAAAAGGAGTAAGATAAAGTCCGTATGAGTGTTTCACACCAGATTTTTTTTTTTTTTCTAAATAATAAAAGTTAAGTTTTTAAAATTCTGGCAAGTAGGTATTTTGGGGAAGTAGGTAACTTGGGGAGGACAAAAAAAAAAAAATAATAGAATAGTAATAAAAGGTTATTGCGGTGAAACCTCAGTGAAAGCGTTACCTCACTCAATTAACCACTTTCTAAGGGTTAGGTATGTAAAAACTATGCAGTCTTAAATTATAGTGTTACATAGTCCCCTAAACACATGCAAAACATATACAACTCTTGTTATAAATTAAAGCGAACGAGTTTAACCCATACAATATTTACAACTAGTTAGCTTTCACCCAAAACAAAAAATATCCCCCTTTTTTTTCGTATGTTTGTAAGTTTGTAACTTTCTTAAAATTCATACAGTTTGTTTCTAACTTTTGTGAATTAGACACAAAGTAAATAAGGTGTAAGTGTGGTGTGTAACATATTATAACAGTAGATATATTGTGCGATTTATTAAATTGTTTCCAATTATAATAGCGGCTTCATAAAAGCCGGTATTAATTAACAAATAATAATGGTGCATATAATGATCCTATCAATTGAAGTGCTACAAGTTGAGTACTTGTTTGTACTATAAATCAACAGGTAAGTTTAGATTTAGCTACTTTAAAATTTACTCAATGAAAACTAAATAATAATAATAATAATAATAATAATAATAATAATAATAATAATAATTTTTATTTTTTAATTAACAGAGATTGTTTACTCAGTAATTATTTCAAAGTGAATCCAATTATCGGAATTAAAATTTCTTAAAAAAAAAAAATTATTTTCCAAATTATAAGGTTGATGATTTAAATACGCAGACTGCTACTCAAGATAAAATATTATTCTGAATTACTGATTCCACTATTGGTATTAATTACTAAATTTTTTGTAGCGGTAATGAAAAATCTGGTATAACAATTTATCAAACAAAGATATCTTTTATTAAGAACGTCCACAAATTAACAAAAAAAAAAAAAAAATTAATGAACTTTTATCATTTCATCTAAATTAATTACATACGTATGTTATAATAATAAAAGGAATAATTTATTTTCGATTTTTTTCATTATTTTACTACCGGAAAGAGGAAGTATTTGTGCAAAACTTTTTTCCAAAATTGACCTTACATCAGGTTCACTAAATACGTAAAAAAAAAATGTTATAACCGTATGGTATGTATGTTTTGTGAATAAAATATTTAAAAAATGAAAAATTGCAGTAAGGCAAAAACTTCGATATTCCGTTTAGTTTACTACCACCGCATCAAACAGCAAGATTTCGGGCAAAATCTTTGGTGAAAATCGAAAGTACAACACTACTGAATTTTTTCTTTTTTTTTTTTTTTTTTTTTTATAGTTTTTCGTATTTTTTTGTTCAGTTTAACGCGATTTTTTCGAAGTGGCTCCTACTATTTTCTTTGAAAATCGTAAACTATACATATTGATGTTTTGGTATTCATTACGACCGCTGTATTCAATGTTGTAAATTGGATGTTGAAGTTCGGTCAAACTCTTTTTAAATCTTCTACCGAAGTTTCGGCAATGGAGAAAATGGAAAACACTAAAAATCTCTCCATTCAACAATAATAATAATAATACGTTCTGAAGAGAGACCAGATTAGCTCAGTGGTAGCGCGCTGGACTAGTAACGCGGAGATCACGGGTTCGAATCCAGCCGTGCTACCCTTAGATTTTCTCTTCCTAGGAGCCCCTACAGCTCACTGTCCGGTGATGGACAGTGTTGTCTGTAACGGGAGAACACTGTCCGGAGGCCGGCAGTGCACTGAGAAGGCTCCGGGCGCAAATGACCACAGATGTTGAGACGCCTTAAATAAAAAAAAAAATAATAATAATAATAATAATAATAATAAAAGAAATATTATTGGAAATGATTCATATTAAAAAAAAAAAATTATCTATCAATTTTAGAACAGACACCAAAAAACCTATCCCTTAGTTATAATAATCTCCTGGAATTTTCAAAACAACATACAGACTAAGACACGGTTTTCCCATCTGCTCTCCTAGCCCTTTATAAACCTTGACGCATCCAATGTCCGTAACACTTGGTGGATGGTATATCCACAGGTTTATGGCCGCGGTACAAAGAAGGGGGGCGCTTAGGATAGCCAGCGCGTACCGGACGGTATCTGAGCCGGCTGTCCTAGTGATCGCAGGGGTGATCCCGATTGACCTTCAGGCCAGGGAGAGGCAGGAGGTTTGGAAGAGGAAGGGAGAGCCAGTCGAAGCAGATGCCAGGCTGAGGGCCAGACGGGCCACACTGCAAAGGTGGCAGGAGCGTTGGGAGAATGAGCACCGCGGTAGGTGGACCGCGAAGCTTATCCCCAGTCTGTTGGAATGGGTAAGTAGGCGGCATGGCGAGGTCGACTACTTCCTCACCCAATTTCTCATAGGACATGGCTGTTTTGCCGCGTACCTGTGGAGGGTGGGGAAAGTGGAAGACCCGTCGTGCATCTACGGGGATGGAGAAAGAGACGATGCTTTTCATACCTTTTTTAGGTGCGGCAGATGGGACCTAGAACGGCGGAGATTGGAAGCGGAAATCGGGAGGATCTCCCCGGATATGGTGGTGAGGGCCATGCTCGCCGGAGCGGATCGTTGGGACTGGGTGGCTACCTTTGTCCGGACGGTCCTGCGGATGAAGATAGGCGAAATAAGTAGGCACCTCGACCTCCCGAGGACGGGGCCCAGCTAAGCCGGAGGCAGCCCGTAGTGGTATTACGAGGCACCACCCCGAAGTAGTACCATAAGCAGTTCCCGGGGTGGACAAGTGCCTATGAGGGAGGGGGGGTTTAGTGGGTGCAAGCCCCACACTTTGTGCGTAGGCATTTTCCCCCCCTCCGTAAATAAAAAAAAATAAATAAATAAATAAAAATATCCACAGGTTAAACTAGATTAATTGCTACTTGAATTCTAACTGAAAATTTTTGTAAGTACATTTCCTAAATTAATTCCATCTCTTATATATGCCTCATATTGTCAAAGTTTCAATACTTGTGATTTAGTTTAATCATAGATTAAATCGTAGATTTAGTTCTTTCAACAACAATAGTTTAAAATAAATTTAAATGTGCTACATATATATACATACTTTTTATTTAGTTTATTTATATAGTTTATTTTTTTTTTTAAATTTATTTTGAAAATATTTATTTTAAGTTCATATTTTATGTTGTTTCTATATTTTCTGATTTGTATTAAAAACCTTTGTACAGACCCTGAAGAAGGCAATAAATTTGCAGAAACGTCGGTAGAAATTTCAAAAAAGTTCTTTTGTATGACCGAACCTCAACATCGAATTTACAACTATATATATTCATAAATGCCTATCATTTTTATCAGAAATATTTCCCTCTGGTAAATGATTTTTTTTTTTTTTTTTTTTGAGGGGTTCTGTGGGAACAGTGGCGTTAAGCTTTCCTATAAAGCATGAGAGACATGTTCCATGATAGCCTGCTTCTTTTTGTGGCAACATTATTCTCACTGGCGCCCGGAACGTTCTTAGTGCACTGCCGGCCTCCGGACAGTATTCTCTTGTTACAGACAACACTGTCAATCAACGGATAGTGATGCCCCTTACAGGGCTCCTAGGAAGAAAAAATTAAGGGTAGCACAGCTGGACTTGAAACCGGTTCCTTCGTGTGGGAGTCCAGTCCGCTAACCACTGAGTAATTCTTTCCTCTTTCCAAATGTTTTCATCAAAGTAAGCAAAACGTTCTTCAATTCGTAACAATCTTTATCGAACCCAACTTGCATAAGGACTTGCAAGGTGGTGGTTGGTTCTGCAGAGCTGGAAAGCATCAGAGACATTTTCCATGATAGCCTGCTTCTTTTTGTGGTCATCGACCGGTTTCGGGCGTTCGCCCATCATCAGGATGTTTTTGTCAAACAGTGTGATAATGTAGATTTGCAAAGAGCAAATACACTTGATACACTTTATCAACTAAGTGTATCAACTTGATACAGTTGACTTCGTTCGTTGTGGTTGGGTCCGCATAGCTGGAAAGCATCAGAGATATTTTCCGTGATAGTCTGCATCATTTTGTGATCACCAACCGGATTCGGGTGTTTGCCCATCTTCAAGACGTCTTGATAAAAAGTGTGATTCCACAGACTTGTACAGAGCAGAGTGTGTTAAGTCCTTCACAAACAAATAGGAACAGTTGACACTGGATACAGTCTATGTTATTACTGTTTAACAAAAACATCCTGATGCTTTATGGGCGATGATGGATGAACGCCCGAAATCGGTCGATGACCACAAAAAGAAGCATGCTATCACGGAAAATGTCTCTGATGCTTTCCAGCTCTGCGGAACCAACCATCAAAACAACAATCCTTTAAAGCACAGCCGTTTTACCGCCGATAGAATATTAATATACATTAAAACCATTGGTAGATTTCCAAATTTTGTAGAACATCAATTAACCAACCGGAAATGCAACTGTACAAAACAGGTTTATGAGTTTTTCGAATTTTTTCTTGGAAAACTGATGTTTTCCTGCGTTATGGTTGGGTCCGCATAGCTGGAAAGCATCAGAGATATTTTCCGTGATAGCCGGCATCATTTTGTGGTCACCGACCGATTTCGACCGATCTTCAAGATGTCTTGATAAACAGTGTGATTCCACAGATATGTACAGAGCAGAGTCTGCAAAGTCTTTTACAAACAAATAGGAAACTTAGAAACGTGCATTTCAGATGAAAACACGATTTTAAAATTTTGGACACGTATCAATATTTCCGTTGACAGCACTTAGCCAAAGTAAAAAATTTGTTGTTAACATATCCACCAATAAATAAATGTCGAATTTCAATATATGGTTGAACCGTAATGGTTGATAATATCTATGATTTTATTTGTTATTAATTGGTTGTTTGACCGGGTTTGTCTCATCCATCGTCAGACCGTAGCTATTAAGTTTTTTATTAAGTCAAAGTATAGTAATTTATGTTTCTGCCACATTGATGGCTTCAATGCAATTAATTATTTGGATTAGATGCAGTATTGATATCCCTAGAGTTTCTCCACCCAGGATCCTCTATAACCTATAAGAAGACAACAATTTCCGGAGGCTGGCAGTCCACTGAGAAGTCTTCGGACGCTAATGATCACAGATATTGACGTGTAAAAATTAAAATTAAAAATAATTAGCTCAATCAGCATTAGATTGGGAACCTGTAGACCCGGGTTTTAGTCCAGCAATGTCGCATACAGATTTTTTCCGCCTTTCTAACCTCTGTAGCTCACTGACCGGTTTTGGGATATATTGCAAAGCATCAATGGTCTCAGATGTTGAAGCGCCTAAATTGAAACATAATATTAATACACAGAATTGTCAGTGAGGAACTAGGTTAACATTTGTAAGATCAAAAATGAAAAATAATATTAGCAAAAATCAATAGAAAATTGGAAATAACCAAATGTCCTTTGTCACCACATTTGATCTATTGAAAGAAACCAGAACTCTCTCGCTACAAAAAGACACATCATTTCTAGCTGTAATTTGCCGTTACTAGATATCTGGTGCAAGTACAAACAAACATCCCCTCTACACACTACATACACAGTAACTAATTTCTTCCTCTAAATTACTATTTAATAACACATGCTTGTTTTAGCTACATACAGTAATTTACTTAATTAGACATAACATCACTTAAATAGAATATTACATAACTGTCTATTTATTTTCATTGTAGTTCAAATTTAGTTCCGGTATTTCGGTGTTTTAAAAAATGAAATCAATAATTTAAAATCGATTGTAATCATTAAATAAAATGTTTGAAATATTCAATGGGTTTTTAATGTTTAAAACTTACTCAGAAAAATATAAACAATTAAAATTTAAAAATTGATTAAACTGCAAATACTTTCAGAATTATTTTTAACATTTTTTTTTTATTTTACAAAATTATCAGAATACAAAGAGAAACAGTTAGAAACTCTCGGACATATTGATTAACATAGTTTAAGTTTAAATCTGCATAATACATAGAAATGACCAAATTAGCTGCATTTCAAGCTTAGCATCCTTATTTTTCCTAATTAGATGAAATTAAATAATAATTAATTAATTTCTTTGTTGCAATAATAATAATAGGGTTTTATGGTCAATAGCTATATTGCCAAGGTAATTTATACTCCTTAGTACTTACACTGTAAGGTGGGAAACATCTTGTAATATAGTTCAACAATCCATAGAAGAATAGACAAACATTTCAAACAGCAAGGATAATTAAATAAATATAGATATTATTATTTAACTAACAGTAATTTAAATGTCCATGATAATTTCATGAAAACAAATCCAAGGGAAGGGAATAGTTAAATGGTTAGCGTACTGGACTCCCCGCGGAGGAGCCGGTTCGAGTCCCGCTTACAACCCTTAGATTTTTTTTTTCTAGGAGCCTCTACAGCTCACTGTCTGTAACAAAAGAACACTGTCGAAAGCCGGCAGTGCACTGAGAAGGCTCCGGGCGCCAATGACCACAGATGTTGACGCGCCTTAAAAAAAAAAATCCAGAAATCTGTAAGAACTTCTTCTATCATTTACTAGAATTTCAGCAGTTTAGTACAACTTTATTTTTCAAATGAAGTTTCAGACAATATTCAAATACATTGATTTTCTAATAATCAAAACTCAGCATAATATAATTTGGGAAGGTTCAGAAGAAGTTCCAAGTAGCGGAGCTACTTTCATTTTTTTTTAAGCCTCCATGCCTATGCATTATTCTCGAATTAAAATCATGAAGTTCACCTGTATTTATTTATTATAAAATTGATATTATGACCCATCCTTTTAATGATCTTCTCACCCAAATATTGTTCTAGATCATACATAAATAATGAAAGCAACAAGAGGCTCAGAATGTATCCCTCTTTTACACCTCATTTGCAATCGAAGATAGATGATCGTTTACTTTCAATTTGTAAACAATTTATTATTATTGTATAAATTTCTATGATTTGCAAGGAGTTTACTTGACAATCTTAAGTTTGTAATATAGTGTTCTACTATCAGTAGAGATAAAAATCTTTTAAACCTTCTCCCAAGATGTATAAAACTCAGAAATTAGAGACACAATATTTTGTCAATATTTGAAAAGTCAGAATTTCTTTATTACTTTGTATGCCCAGTTTGTGACATATCTTAACAGCATATCCGTGAAAAATTTTATTATTACGTTTAAAGTCTTAATTGATAAGATATATTTTGTTTAAAATGAAGAAAAATTACTCGATAATTTTCACTTCAGTAATTTCTTATTTTTTTAAATACCGGAAATATAAAGGTAGTCGTAAGTCATACTGAAATTGTTTGCTCTTCATACAGAACATTAACAAATTTTTCAAGCATGCCCGGGGAATCCCAGAGAAATTTTTTTGGTACCTGTAGTTGGGACAAGGTATTTCCATATTTCTTTAAACAGAGATCTTAATATCTTTTAGTTCTTTTTATTTTCATAAAGTGAAAGTTGTATCTTTTTGTGGCTCAGTTTGTGCTGTTCGTCTAGAAATAATTGAAGAGGTGCATGGATAATCATCACTGTCTAAAGTTATTTAACCAGCTTTCATATAGCTTGCGGCACAACATTAAATCTTTGATTTTTATACCGCCTATATTCTAGAAACATTTTGGTAATTAATTTTATTTAATTTAACTCTACAATATCTTCATAGTTATATTTTATATAATCCTCTCTCTCTAAAATAACCTTTTATATAATCTCTCTCTTCGACTTAGATGGGATCCGCCCATATTCCTTTTTCTAAATTATTATTATTAATTTTTATTTTTTTTAATTAAGGCGCGTCTACATTATTGTCATTGGCGCTCGGAGCCTTCCAGTGCACTGCCGGCCTCCGGACAGTGTTCTCTTGTTACAGACAACACTGTCCATCACCGGATAGTGAGCTGTAAGGGCTCCTAGGAAAAAAAAAGCTAAGGGCAGCACAGCTGGACTTGGACCCGTTTCCTTAGTGTGGGAGTCCAGTCCGCTAACCACTGAGTAATTCTTTCCACTTTCTAAATGTTTTCATCAAAGATAGCAAAATGTTCTTTAATTCGTAACAATCTTTATCGGACCAAACTTGCATTAAGCAGCAGCTCCATGTTATTTTTTTTAAACAAATATTTCTCAAACTAGCCGCTTCAACATATATATAGTTGTTGTGGTGGTTGGCTCCGCAGAGCTGGAAAGCATCAGAGACATTTTCCGTGGTAGCCTGCTTCATTTTGTGGACATCGACCGGTTTCGGGCGTTCGCCCATCTTTAGGATGCGTTTTTCAGACAGTGTGACAACACAGAACGCAGAGACAAATTCTTTTTAATGATGTAATTCAATGTACAAGCAGGAAAAAGCATGCTGATACATCTCTAATGGGGGGGGGCCAGTTCGAGCAGATCGTTTAATGGGAATAAATATAATAAAAATAGTACTTTCTTCTTATTCAATCAAAAACCGTTAGAATATCATTTTAAAATTTCTTATAGGAATCATGTTTTCATTCATAACTTGTAAAATATCGCTCAAAAAAAAAACCGTTCAAGTAAATTTTTTTCTTACAAAAAATAGAGGAATCTATTTCTTAAATAAAAACTAGACCTCCCCATTTGAAAAAATGAAGTTGGTGCCTGTATCTCGCTTCTGAAAGCACCAAAACAAATTTGCAAATTAAATTTGGTTTTCTAACAAAGAAAACTACGGGGACACGTATTTTTAGTTTTTTTCTAGCTATCTTAGTTTCCGAGAAAAAGTCGTTATCACATATCTTGGGACACCCTGTATATAAATTATTTATCCGATTTTTTCTCTATATTATCAAAATCGGGAAAATTCTTCTAAACTATCCCAGAAAAACATTTCATCCTGTTTAGTTCTCTATTACTTCGTGAAGAAGTTGACAATCACTTTAATCATCTGTAAGATTTACGTTAATTGAAAGACCTCGCTATATACACTGACAATGATCAACATAGAATTCTGATAAAACCTGAGTTACTATCAAAAATGCTGTACAAATATCCTTTTTTTTACGGACTATCCCTTGTATTTCTAAGGTTATTTCCGCTTCTTGATCGCCCGGAGTTCTGATGTTTAATATTAACCTTGGAGTTTAACTATTCTTCATAGAAAATCTTTTTTCTTGTGTTTCTATTTTTATCTTTAGAGTTTCTATATATTATTTGACGTATTGGTCTAGTGGCTAAACGCACTCGCTTTTGGCGCAAGAATTCAGGGTTGAATTCCCGTGAAAGTAAAGACGGCATAGACCCATCCATCTTCGTGTGAACAAGTGAGGCATTCCTGTTAATAGAGGAACTAAACGGGGGTGGGTTTCGCCGCGGCTGCTTACCACTTTCTCTTGTGATCCTTGGCCATCATGGTATATGTTCGAGCTGTTAAATGTTGAATTTAAAATATTATTTGACAAAGATAGTCCTTTGCTAATTCACATATACCAGTCAGTCATTAGTCCCTGAGTCCTTCACGTCTTGTTAGTAATCCAAGTTATTAAAATCACTTTCCCAATGCCTGTAATTAATATACAGACAGGAAGTATTAATATGAGCAATATTCATTATTACAAGACAAACATTACTCAAATTAATAACGTATTAATTCACTCAACCTTAGTGATTAGCTTTGAATACAGTAATATATACAAATTAAAGCTACTGGCCTTTATTATGCTCACGAACTATAGTATTAAATGCAATGATTATTCCTGAATATTTATC
Organism: Triatoma infestans; assembly: GCA_011037195.1. NCBI lineage: Eukaryota > Metazoa > Arthropoda > Insecta > Hemiptera > Reduviidae > Triatoma > Triatoma infestans. Next base: position 89,371 of record JAAEAF010002488.1, on the reverse strand, counting down.
ATATTTTTCAATATATTCTCTTAAAATATGCATTTCACTTAAACAATTTGAATAAAGTTACTATCTGTAATCAAAATATATGTGGAAATGTTTATGAAAATGTATGTGATAGAATTGGTTTATCTCTGTGAATTCACATCATGATAATGTCTACCTTATTAAGATGTGCATCGTGTTAAATGCTATTTCATTTACAAAAACCATGCTATATAAAGTCACAATTAAACCTATTCTTTGCGTATGGACCCATTATAGTATTTTCAAAGCGAACAAATGACAATGACAATGATGAGTTTTGAATTGATGTCTGTATCATAATTACTTCCAGGGGAATAATAAAACCTAGATAGTTTTAAAATTGTTTTAACACAGTTTAAATAATCGTTGCGGCAATGATTTCAATAGAGGGAGGGAGGTGGACTAACAACCCAGTTTAAGAACATGCTTACACTGAATTTTTAAAACCGAACAGAACTCTTACAATCATAGATGATATATCTAATAGGACATAAAGAGAAGGATCCAAAGCAGAGAGAGAGAGATGCAGGAACACGCTCTAGTTTAGGCCAGACTATAGTGGAGAAACTATTTCTCTCTCTCTGCTTTGGATCCTTCTCTTTGGATCCTATTACATCATCCCACCGCTGCCACCAATATAATGGGTTTGTGAAGGAGTGTAAATGTTTTGGTTTAGATGAATAAACTAGAAGTGAAGTTGAACACTAGTATAATATAAAAGCAATACTGACTGCCTGGACTTTACACTAAAATATATAGAATGGTAGTGAAAGTAAAGAGAAAGGTTGATGACGCGTTGTGACTGCTGTATGAACTCTGCTATAAAACTCTCGATAGACATCCTCCTATCGCTGACACAGCTGTATTTAAACAGTTTCTCCGACTTTAGTCTGGCCTAAACTAGAGCGTGTTCCTGTGTCTACCTCTCTGCTTTGGACCCCAATAACAATATATGCAATAATTTGGTTTAGCGAACCCATATGCACACTCTGCTCATCACCACACATACACACACATATTCATAATTACGCAAGATATACTTAACAGATGGCTTCTTACTTCATACAAACACTGACACCTAAAGGAATAGAATGCTAAATCAACAATAGAATGCTAAATAGGGAAACGCTCAAAACCAACCCAGGATAAGCTCCAAAAACTGGAAGCTATGACGGAAACGGGCCGACTCGGAACGGTTGCACTAAAATGAGGATCTAATTTCAAATATTTAGAACGTGGGTCATTGATAAGATTTTAATGTTGCCATCAAAATAATTCTAAAATTATTATTGGTAAACCAGTGAAAATAATGTTACCTGTCGAATATTCGTCCACTTCAACCTTGCCAAACATTTAAGTCTTAGGATTCACATAACTTCAGTGTGTTGGTTACCATTAGTCCCTCACTGTCCTGAAAAAAGCCTCCTACAATATGGGCGAAACTCAGTTTACAACAGTTGTTGTGGTGGTTGGTTCCGCAGAGCTGGAAAGCATCAGAGACATTTTCCGTGGTAGCCTGCTTCATTTTGTGGTCATCGACCGGTTTCGGGCGTTCGCCCATCTTCAAGATGCGTTTTTCAGACAGTGTGACAACACAGACTTGCACAGAGCAAATTCAGTTTTTCACAATGACTGGTGTTTTTAACTGTATTTAAAACTTCCACTTCCACATAAATATGCACCAATACTGCGCAGCAAAAGTAGCACTAACTGTTTAAGAGTGCAATAACAAGAATTCCTCAGGTAAGGATTTTGTATTAACTTCCTCCGATCATATTTTTAGTACTGGTAGCAGCAGTGAACAAAATATAGAATTAGCGTAAATATAAGGGAACTCCCACGCAGACCCGGGTTCGAGTCCAGCTGTGCTACCCTTAGATTTTTTTTTCCAAGGAGCCTCTACAGCTCACTGTCCGGTGATGGGCAGTGACAGTCTGTAGCGAGAGAACACTGTCCAAAGGCCGGCAAGTGTACTGAGAAGGCTCCGGGCGCCAATGACCAAAGATGTTGACAAGCCTTAAATTAAATAATAAAAAAACAACTAAAGTGAATAATTTCTTGAAAGCTAGCCAAAGAAGATAAAAAAATTTACCAGAAGCGCTATGCGTACCTAAACGCAATTAAAGAAAATTATGGAGAAGTTGGTTAAGAGATTTCTAGAGCTAAGAGAATAAATGGCATTTTTGAAGACTCTGATAGGCATAAAACCTGTGAGCACTAGATGTGAAATGGCCGACCTGAAGATGATGGAAATGCTATTGAGCATGCATTAGAAGTAATGATTGGACAACTTATGCCGCAGCCTTTACCGGCCTGAAAACTCAAGTCTCCTGTCTTATCAAGAGTAAAGCAACTCCAAATGAAGGAAAATCTAAACTTAGTGAAACGACAGTCTTATTCACGTCAGGTGCTGGATCGAATACCTGTAAAGAGGCTATTCAGCTATTAAAACCCGTTCTACAAAAAAAATAATGCTAAAAGAAGAATGAAACATAATTCGCTAGAGATGTTTGCCTAGTGCTAGCCATTCTCCAACTGGATGAATGACTACATACGATCTACCTAGAAGACAAGAAAACATGCAATTGTCTAATTAACACATCCGTAGGACATCTTGCGTCAAATTTCTAAGGAGAGGTAAAAGCCATCCAGACAGCTTTAACAATCTCTCTAAAAGATGAAGTTAAATGTATGGTAATTTTTAGTGATTCTATGGCTGCAATGATTGCAATAATAACATTCTTTAGAAGAAACAGCTCGAAAAATGTTAAAAAAATAGCTGAGAATCTTCTAATCCGTGGGATGATAGTTGTATTTTACTGGGTCCCTGTGTCTTGTGGATTGTAGAGAAATGAATAGGCTGAGAGACTAGCAAAAGTGGCAGCCTGCAATGCAGCAGACTGAAAATGAGTTAAGCACTTTTAGGGTCAAAATTAAAATAACAATTAAACTGGCAGGGTGAGTTTAGAGAAGCCAGGATACATTGAAGAGTAAAACTGACCAATCCCAGATACCCATGGCTGCGGACCCAGTGTTCTGCCAAGAAAGGAAAGTGAGTCCTTATTCAGAATGATTACTAGCCGCGATTATTTGCAACGACATTTATTAAGAATAAGCGTCGCACAATCACCGCTATGTACACTATACAGTCAAGAGGTTACGATTCCTCGCTTATAATGGCATGTCCTGCACTACAGACATAAGAAAGGGCGTATTTTCAATTTCATCATTGTATGGACTGCCAGATTGCGAATAGAGGAAGTCACCTTATTGAGGAGTGCAAAAAAAAAACATGATTGACAGATTTTCTTCAAACTTGACATTTTTACTAGACGCATAAGTTACCTGTAACACCAACCAAAGAGAGTAAAGAGAAGATAAACGAACCCAACCACACTCTCGGACTGGAGTGGGAGAGACTTATAAATACATGGACGGACAGTCCGTGGGGACAGACACTTCGATACAGCTCAGTATCGTTCACTATAGTTCATACTAGCCAGTCACTTCGTGTCATTTTATACCTCTCTACCATAATCATTCTTTATTGTAAAGTCTAGGCAGACTGTGTCTCTTTATTATTATACATAGTTAACCAGTTTAACCAAATCTTCTCATATCATCAACCAGACCTAAATTCTTTCCACCTAACACATCCATAATATACCTATTGCAAAAATATAGATAATTGAGAACTATATATTTTACTGGTTCTTAAGAGATAGGGATTACCCCAATTTCCTCCCAAAAGTGAATGACGTTACTCACCGATAGATGAGTAGGAGACCAAAAAGTGTATGTACACTCGTTGAAGCCTATCGCTGCAGCATAATGATTCTAATCTTTAAGTTTTAATAAAATTGTTGATTAGTGTTATCGCTAATAATAATAGGAAAATAAAGGAACATTTTGCTCATTTATCTTTAAAATATATATATATAATAAAGTAAAATAATATTCTTTATCTATTTAAGATACTGCTTTTTATATCATCTAGAAATAAAGATGATAGAAAACATAAGTTTTATAGGGGGCAAGGCATCTAACAGAATCTCTGGGGGAAAGTTGTTGGAATGGAAAACAAAGATAGCATAGGGTGAATTGGCTGAGAGATGGAAGATTTGTAAGAGAAACAATTTCTTCCAAAGAGAAACTTTAAGAGATATATAGAATGGACAAGACGTAGGAAAAAAAAAAAAATGCTGGTCTGGTCGTAAGAAAAGATCAGATAACAGCTGGACATCCAGCCAATTACTGAAACCAGATGGTAGCTTTTTTAACTTCGACCAGTTGCTCCATCTCTTAATACTTTTCTTAGCTTTATTCATATACATTTACTTTTTATTCCTAATTTTATAGTATACCTGTATGCATTTTTATTAGTCATTATTTTATGAATTCATTAAGAAGGTGAAAAGAAACTTATTTTATATTTAGATTCAATAATGTATCTTTCAGTTTTCTTTGTTAAAGAAATAGTAAATTCTATTTGTTAATAAAGTTTAGACTAAATGTTGAGTAAAATTAACAATATTTTCACCTTAAAAAAACTGTATTTCTCACAAGCTATTAAATTCTCGGCAAAAGGCAGGGGACTAAGCTAGAAAAAACGGATGTATTGCCCATTTCTTTCAAAATCAAAGAAGACAAGACATTATTTCTGTTTTATACAATAGCTAGGCTTCATTTTGCAGGATTCGTAAAATCGGATTTGGCAAATAGCGTGAGAATCTCGATTAGCACCATTAAAACCACCGTCACAGATGAGTTGGTCAATTAGAGTTTTGGAATAAGCGGATAGGAAAGAAAGAAATTTCTGATAGTAGTCGGCAATTGCACAAAAGATTTATAGTTTTAGATACTGTTGATAGTAGGGAGTGTAGAGACTCCCTGGAGGCGTTGTCCCGGCACAACAAAGTGCGGCTGGTATGGGTGCCGGGACACAAGGGGATTAAAGGCAATGAACTAGCCGACCAACTGGCCAGGAATGGTGCGAATACTTCTTTCTGTAGGCCAGAACCTGTTCTGGAAATAGCCAAAAGTATGGCGAGGACTTCTCTGAGAGATTGGACTCGGGAGAGAACATAATCATCACTGGAGGCTAAGTACTGGAGCAAAACACGGCAAAATGGTTATGCCAGAGCTATGTAGAAGAAGAACCAGAGAGACCCTGGGTTTAAGCAGGTATCAGATTTGTCTGATAACGGGCCTGTTCACATGGCACGGCAGGTTCAAGAAACATCTGCGCAAGGTGGGATTGGTGGAGTCCGAGCCCTTGTGTAGATTGTGTCAGAAGGAGGAGGAAACGGCCTCTCACCTGTTATATGATTGCGTTGCGATCGGAAGATTGCGGTACGAGATCTTCAGCACGTTGAGACCGGAGGAAATCGTACTCCAAGAAGGACTGGTGGGGAAGATTCTGGACCTCATGAAGGGGGGGGCTTCCTCTACTAGGTATTGAGGGCTTGGCACAATAAGCCTCAACGGGTAGGCTGCAGTGCCTGGGTCTGAGTCCCTCCCCTGTGTCAATCTATTCTATTGTTGATAGTTCTTTTAGACACGTAATTTGGAGCACTGATCTTAGATTTTTTTTTTAACTTTATTGTTTAGAGGCGATAGCAAATTACAATACTTGAAGATTAATTAAATAAATTTAAATTGATTTCAGTAGCGCTTTTTGTATCAGTGGTTTGTAATTTAATATCAATTTTCAAAAAAATTTCGTAAATAACTTTTTTATTTTCTCTTACTCGAATTTTTTTTTACGATCTTGACAAATTTTAGAAACCAAATTTTCATCTGAACCAGAAATTATCTGCATATGATAAAAATGTTTTTTGAATACAGTCTGTATGTGCACGCACAAAATAATTTCAAAAAAGAAAAATCTCGCAGCAAGCTCTAAGTTGGTAATTCTTCTTGATATTTATTACCATCGCATCTGACAGGAAAGTTCCGGCCAAAATCCATCAACTGGAATTGCTATTTTTTACTGAATAATTTTTATTTCAGTTTTGTAAGTTTTTCTGAAAAGTGGATCCGATTTTCTCAAACTTCGTATACTACCTCCAGACATAATTGCCTATCACTTTTATTTTTCGAATTATTCCAGTAAAATTGATTGCTTGGAGTTCTGGAAGGGCAGATAAGTATTCTAATAAAGTACTAGATCAGAAGTATAATGGAGTTGATGAGGAGAGAAATTAGGATTGATTAATTAGACGAGATATGAAGACACTGTTATAATATTGCTATGAGCTTACACAAACTGCACTGGACTTGTAATGATTTTGATAGAATAAAAGGTGGGAGTAGAGATATGACACGATGCGATGTATGTGGTTGAATCTGATAGATTGATCTCTCACTGACTTATATACAGGTTCTCCCCACTCTAGCCTGCTTAAGTCAGAGAGTACCAGAGAGAGTCTGTTTTTCTTTCGGTCGGGCTTGGCTCTCTCTCTTGCCGTTATAAGAAGAATGCATTTTTTTTTTTCCATACTGAAGTATCCCTCCAGGATGAGCATTTATTAACTACATGTTCCATCTGAGATATTACATGTAATAGAAGATTATATATTAAGTTTAAGATATAAATTTGGACAGTATTTGGATTCGTGTGAAATATAAAAAGAAGAAACTAAAGAAAAATAATAATAAGAAATAAAATCAATGATATGTAACAACAATATAAAAATGTAAACCTATAAACAAAAGAAGTGAAGAAATGTTCTAAGTGTTAATTAAACCAAACAGAAACGAAGAAATGTCTTAAATATTATAAGTCAGTGTTATCGATGGTCTCAGGGAATGAGCGGAATTGGAGGAAATATACCCCCCGAGAAGTTCCTTTTTAGAAGGCGGCCAAATTTTCCGGAAGTCAATATATGTTTAATTAATTTTTAATCTATTTTTAATGTGTCAAGTAATTTACACTTGCATATATTGTTGTCCGTTAGTTTGAATCTGTATAGGTACTGTTTAGTGGCACTCTGTCTAAGTAAGTACTTGTGTTAGGATGTTCGTAATTCTTTGTTTACTAAGTCTGTCCTCTAATTTTGGTATATATATTCATATAGATGACGTCCTTTCATCGAAGTGGTCCACAGTATATTCCAAGCTTCTCGTGTCCTCTTCTGCAAAATCCGTTTTACTGCTGAATGCGGCCGCTTTGTTGTAGTTTACCTGCAGCGACTCATCTTGGGCAACCTCTTTCGCAGCAGCATCCGCTTGTTCATTGCCTTCAATACCGCAATGTGATTTTATCCATTTCAAGCGGACTGTTTTCATAAATGTTTTGCAGTCAATAAGGTCAAGGTCTAATTTCTTCAGTTAGTTCGTTATGTACGCTTGGGTTTGTGATCCTTTGTAAAGTGACCATACTATCTGTGTGAATTGTGAAACTGTGTAGGTATCTAGTGTTGGTGAAGTGTGTTGGTAGTAGTGTAGTTGGTATCTATATTTGATGGCTTGAATTATAGCGATCTGTTCGGCTTGATTATTTGAACAAAAATTTTCCTAATTTATATTTTCCTGTGAAACGGTTGTGATTAGGATAAGGTACGGCTGAACCAACATTATCGCCTCATCAATAGATCAGTCCCATGGTGGACAGATGAACTAACTTAAGAAAACATACTAACTGCATCAGAAAACAATATCAAAAAATGAAAAATAACTCTCAGCTCAGGGAAGAACGACGACAAGCATACATACAAATACGCTGCATTTACTCTAGGAAAATAAAGGACGAAAAAACTAAATCTTGCCAAGTGTTATGTTCCAAAATCGATAAAAACAAACCCTGATCCATACCTTTACAAAATTGCCGCATAAAAACTGAGAACCTCCACATTATTAAAGACGTTCCAAAAAGAGGACCTTTACATACACAAAAAAACATACAAGATACGACTGAATATCTTTTAGATACTTTTATTATTGCGTTACCATAAACTAATATTATGATACGCTAGCAGCATTGTTAGAATTCCAAATTAGAATAGAAGAAAATTGGTTAACATTTAAGTGCAACTTACAGAACCAGTTTGGAGTTTCTTAGAATGTTCACGAAAACATCTACAACGATTTTCCTTAAACTTGGTGTAGTAATTGTACATATATAAAAACTATCACTATTTATTTGAAACATTTTTCTTACAAAAAAAAAAAAAAAACACTTTTAGATGATTTTGAAGAATCTAAGATTTAAATTTCAAATAATTTTGTTCAATATATTGGCGCTTTCTTTTGGCTACAATGTAATCATTTAACTATTATTACCTGCCCTTTATAGTATTATGAAACTCATCATCTCTCTCTATATATATATATATGTTTGCGTTTGAGTCTTTTGATAGATGGAGATATTTGTAAATCAGAGTTTGAGGTATTATTAATCGTATTGATATATGAAAATAAATTTTTTTTATTTAAGAACTTGAAAGGTAGATTATGGTCATGTCTTGAGAGTGAAAATTATGTCCTTGATTTTCAAGTATATTTTTCAATAAACTTTACACACAACTGGTGGATGAAAGTTTATTGAACTAAATCATAATGACGAGGTAAAAAAAAAATAGCTAGGTCATCTGCATATGTGAAGGTTATATAATAAAAAATTTAATCAACGTAAAGTATAATTATTAGGTAACGATGCAGTCACCTAAATCCAACGTACTTCTTAGTTTATTAAATAAAATTGTATATGCACGAGCATAAATTCCATAAATGTGGATAAAAAAAAAAAAAAATGCAATAATTACTCAATTCAATCCATACTAAATATACGTAAACAAATATACAGTTAAAATTTATATATCTATCAATAATTATTGAAAATGTGGATGGGTCCCCGCAATGCTGGATAAACTTCCGGCATTTTTTGTTCGTCTTTGCATGCATATTGGTTTTTGTTCCTGACCGGTTTCGGATTTACATCCATCGTCAGAACAATTCACCAAGTACATGTAGCGAGGTCACTGCAACGAAATGTTTTCTGTAAATCACACCAGTTGTTTGTATGTCAAACCTGTTATTTATGTTATAAATTTTGATATAACAATAAGTGTAAGTCTACAGAAACATTCGTTGATGTGAACTCTCTACAACTTGGTAGGGTGAATTTTTGCTCTGACGATGGCTGAAATCTGAAACTGGTCAGGAACAAAACTAATATGCATGCTACGACGGATAAAATAGCCGGATCTATTACATTATATTAAATTATGTAAAAGTTTGTTGTGATGATTTAGTGTAGTGACAGTATAGGCTCGAGATAAGCTGTTTCAGTTTCTGTTTCAGCCGTTACATTTTTTTTGTTTTGTTTTATTTGGGGTTCATGTTTTGTTTTTTTTTGTTTTTTTTTTTGACAGTACCGTCGATAATTTGTTCAATCACAAATTATCAAAATAACAAAGTTAAAAAAAAAAAAAAAATTGAAAATGGCAAAAAATCTTCTATAAAACCTGAACCGTTGTAACATTTATGTGGGTTATCGTCGATTTGTGGCTTATTTATTTATTTTTTTTTTAATTAAACCGTTTATTCTAGAAATTCCAAGTGTTTTTCTTCTTAAATTCTATTGTATTTGCTGATAATATTGTTTAGAAAGTCAACTTTATGTAGGCTATTTTTAACAAAAAATAAACATTTCCTCTGTAGCTCTCAGTACCCTAATATATGTACGGAAGAGACCAGAAACTCTCTCTCCTTTACAATTGGAGAATTTTAACTAAATAAAACTTTTTCTATGCACTTTATAATAAGCTCTTTGGTTACGGAAATTCAATATCGTAATGAAAATATTTATTTAGCAAATTTTTTTTTTTGTTTCTTTCTTTATCTTGACAAGATTCTAAAACCGTTTTAAGGATACATACAACTACTATGTAATTGCGCAGAAAATTGGGAATTTTCCTCTATTAAACGGAAGTTATCGAATAAATTCGCTGTCTTGGTTTAAAAAAATTATTCATGAATTCATTAAGCAGATACAGTTCTTTTTAATTTCTGCAGAAAATTCCTTTTCAAAAACTGATATTATAAAATCAAATAATAAAAACAATGTGTACCATTTTTCTTGTCTTTTTTATAACTATACAAGGTTACATATTAGAAATTACAGTAATCCAGGGATGATTATTTTGTTAACCTAGAGATATAAAAAAAAAAAAAAAAAAAAAATTAATGTATTTGTAATTTTAAAAATATCGATAAATAAAATGTGAACTCAATAATATAACAAAAAAAAAAAGAAACTCAAATAACTCACACTAAATTTAATGATAAAATTTAACAGAAATTCTTTATCCCCCTAAATGATGATTACAAAAAAAAAGTGAGTGATAAGAAAGATTAATCCAATTCCCGGGAGATTGATCTATTCATTCACACATGTGGCTGTACAAATATTCCGGTTATACAATACCTACCATTCTTTTTGAAAAGGGGCTCTAGATTTCCTATTTCCAATAAGAACACAGTTTCGTAATATTATTGATGATATCTTAACCACTTCCTCTTAATATTTATGAAAAGAAAAAAAATAAATTTTTGCAAAACACGTTAATTATTATAAAATATAAAAAATTTCATTACGTCACAACAAGTTTATTTAAAAATAAATTACGGTTGAAATAATAAATTGAATAAATAGTAGTTTTCAAAAATTAAGTTGATCTTATAAACAATATAAGAAGATCTGAATACAATATTTTAGAAATTATTTCCGATATTTATGGTGTAAAAAAAAAAAATAAAAAAAATAAAATAAAAAGCAATCAGATTATAATATTATTATTGGACAAAAATCAAAGAAATTTAATCTTAACTTATTTTAAATATATAATGACTAATTAAGATAGAATGTTAACAAATAAAAGGGCCACTATGTAATTTAATATTGGTTTAAACAATGAACCTTGTTTATATTGGAAATTTAGATACTTGATTATTATAACAAATACTAACTTATACGAACGTTTATTAATAGAAATAGTTAAGGCAAAGTATTTTTTTGACATTCTCACATAATGTGTTATCATCTTGATAAGAGTATTGTAGAATTGAAATAAATGGTTTAATATTACAGGTGCTTTTAATATTATGACAATATAATGCTTAGAAAATCTGAATGAATTATACCATTGTATTAGTCTTGTGATAAGGATGTTTTGTTACGATAGTGATCTCCTTTAATGAGAATACTATTACTTGAATAAGTAGATTAATGGATGAATTTGCTACGTTAAATTTAAATTACAATTAGCAAAACAAAAACAAAAAAAAATATATAAGAAACAATCTACGATGTTAATAATGTGATAAGGCTTACCTTGATTGTTAGTGAGATCGGTGATGTAGAAACGGAAGTTGGCGTGTATCCAGTGTGGAGCAAGCGGCGCGAAGTGTGTGTGATATAACGGCGGGAAAGCAGCCAGGGGTGCCACCGGCGGCTGGCACTTTATAGATCTGTAACGCACACACACCGTAAATTCCCCTTCTCCTGCTATTTTCCTTTCATCTCATACTCTCTTACTCTTTACTTTATACTCTCTCTTGTCATTGGGTAAAAGAGAACTAAGAAAAGTGTACATATATATATATACATTTAAAAAAAAAAAAAAAAAATTATTGGAGAAGGGGAAAAAGAAATAGGCCCTACATAATACGAAAACAGGGCTGAACAGTACTGTTTCTAAGCAAAATAATAATAAAAATTTGAAGTGAAATGAGAAAAGAGAGAAACTAAACAAGAGAAAATACTAAGAGGGAATGCAGTGAACGTTTTGTACAAGCCATAGTGCTAACCTTACCGGCGTGTAGAAAAGAGAAGTAAAAAGCGAGAGGGTACATTCTCTCTCACTCTCTTCACCTCTTTCCTATAAAGCCCAGTGTATATATATACTCTTGCCAGCCGCCCTTAGAAGGTAGAGGTGCGCAGCCGTACATCTTAATGTTATGGCGAGAGCAGCCTGGGTATTGGGAGATACAGCATCAAACTTTGGCTAGGTGATGCTGTTAAATTCTCTTTCTCTTCTCCGTTACTCTTCTAACGTACATTTTATTCTACATCCTTTTTCAAAAATCATTCTATCTCTCTTCTTCTTTTTTCGATCCTCTTTTCTACCTTATCTTTCTTCTTTCAACTCTTCCCTCCCTCTTTCACTTTTTACCAAAAAATAAAACAAAAGAACCGTTACCTGTATCATATTCTTCTTCTATTAGACTGTGATAATTATCATATCGTTCTGTTTTATTTAGAATTATCAATCTACATTCGTTCATTAATTTCTCAAAAACCAGATATTATATGCGTGCGTCTTTTTAGTTATTTCTTTTCCATATTTAACATTAGATATGTATTTTCCAAGGCCCAAATTATTTTTTTTACATTTTTTCCTGTTCCTTCGGTCTTATTTGCTTCAAAATTGCCCTTCTAAATTTCTTTGGTACACTATTCGAAAGAAAATGCTACATCACAATCTGGGAAGATTCTCCACATCTGGTTCTAAACATCCTCTGGGTGATAGCACCGCAGTTTGTCAGACGGTGTATTGGAGTATCGGCCATCACGCCAAAGAAACTGCAGGTTTTTCACATACTAGGCACATCTTCTTCAGGTAACCTATGAGGAAAACCGTCAGCATCGAAACCTAGTCTTCTTAGACTTTTGCTTGCCTCAGGGCTCTTTTCCATCGTAACTGAGCAGATGGTCTTAGCCTGCCTCAGTTCTAAGAGTGTTCTTCAAAGCAATACTTCAATGGCTACCTGGTTCTGGGATAAAAACACAATGTTCTGAGGCAAGCTTTCCACTGTTTCATGTTTAACATTTGCATATAACAGAGCCCAGGTAAGGAAAGTTGGATACTAATTCAATAATTGTGGTCTTTCGGGTTATGACTTTCGACTAAATACTTGTAACACTAGTTTTTGTGCGAGGCGGAAAACGTTGGCCCCCATGCCCAACTCTCGTACATTGGTGGACCTTTGATCCTCGGGACGGAATGTGACAATTCAACCTATTACATTCCTTCCAACAATCTGGGAAGATTCTCCATATCTGGTTCTAAATATTCTCTGGATGATAGCATCGCAGTTTGTCAGACGGTGTATTGGAGTGTCGTCCATCACCCCCAAAGAAACTGCAGGTGTTTTCACATACCAAGCACATCTGCTTCAGGTACTCTATGGGGAAAAGCGTCAGCATTGAAGACTCGCAGCTTGTCAGACGGTGTATTGGAGTGTCGTCCATCACCCCGAAAGAAACTGTAGCTGTTTTCACATACCAAGCACATGTGCTTCAGGTACTCCATGAGGAAAAGCGTCAGCATTGAAGCCTAGACTTCTTAGACTTTTGCTTGCCTCAGACCTTTTTCGATCGTAACTGACCAGATCTAGGAGGGTTCTTCAAAGCAATACTTCAATGCCAACCTGGCTCTGGTATAAAAACACAATGTCCTGATTCAGATACTTCTTCTTGTTGAGGTTGAACAGAAATGTCTTAAAATGCGTGAATTTCCGCCTGTAAATTTTCCTATAGATTAAAAGTTTCTAGTTCTCCGTAAACATTACAATGGTATGTTCTACAATACTAGACAGAGCTCCACTCTTTTCTAGAACAACTCAGCTTTGTGGAAAAATATTTAGTGAAGTAGTACTTCCTTAGCATCCCATCCCTAAGAGAGTTCCAGAAGGGGGAGCCAATAGACAGGGATGCCAGGAGACTTCCGATGCCAATGCACCCTTTCTTTTTAACAACCTCCCTATGTATTCTGTGGATAGCCCTCTAACCCACCACCAACCATAAAGTGAAGAAATATGAATGTGATAATAATTTCCATCCCAGCTATTAGAGTAACTTCTCATTACTTCCGTCATGCAATAACATACTAAACAATGGTGTTCTTGGATTTCAAGGCGTTCTTGATAGTTATTTTGGCCTTAACCGCTCATTTCGTCACACCTATATATTCATAGATCTCAGATTACTAGGGAAATAGCTTCAAGTTTTATCTGCAATGTTCCTGCATATAGCATGATAGTTGACAATTATCAATATGGCTTTCCACAGGAGTGTATTATCAAAAGTAACCTGCAGGTATTTAACCTCCTTGCGAAGAGACAGATTTTTCCTTGCATCTACCGTAATAAAGACGTATATTAGACCAATTTATTAGCCATCCCATTTCAAGAACACCACCAGAAGTAATAATTATGGTAATTCTTCGATAAGTTTAGCAATATGACTGGAAGCCATTTATTTAAGGATTTCGACTGTTGGAAAGCTAGCAAGATAAACATCAACAAAACTATGGTCTTGAGTATAACAATCATAATTTCTCCAAATATCTGCATGATGATAGTAACAACCCCAAAAATGGATGATTGAATAAAAAGATCTTGGGCCTAATTGTCCACATCTTTTTTCTCAACGGTTTAAAGGGTTCATTGATCTTCATCACAGATGCCTTTATATGCTATCACAACATTACGTGAATAGTTCAATATTTAGACCTACATAATATTATTAGATAAAGTATTGGATTTACTGTCTAAACTACCGTAACTCTTTTAGTCCAGCATAGTATTGTTAGATGAATAAAGTTTTGGACATCCTGTTCTCTGACTTAGCACTTCTTGCGTCCTAAGTTCATAGCATTATAAGTTTAACTGAAATATGAATATCCCATCTAATTTATGAGACTCCTAATACGGCTTAAAGCTTATGAAAAAACGCAGTTTTTTTTTTAATTTATTTTGGCGGAAATCAGCATCTCAGCCAGAATTTCGCCATATCTTTAATCCTCCAATTTCATTGCTTAGTTTCAAAACCAAAGAGATCTGATTTCGACTCGCCACCATCGTAAATGTGGCCATGCAGTCCTACCCTAACCCTTGAACTGATTTGACAGGAAATATGATGTCTTGACTGTCTGAGTATATGATGAGTTTGCAAACATAGATATATTGTTTTAACAGCCCAAATGACTGCAATAGATTATAATTCCTTGAAATACATACAGAACTTAGCTTTAATGTCTTGAAATGTCTAAACTGGTAGAATGTTAATCAATAAAGAGAGATGGTAAAAAGGAGTCTTAGTTAATCGTTTGAAATATAGCAAACCTTAGATGTGGTTTTTATTATTATTAAACCCTGGATGCCTACAGGCAGGGGGCGAGCTAATAAGGCTTTTAACCCCACTATTTCATCTTACTAATTAACCTTTCCCAGTAATTAATCTATCTGTCTGCAATATCCTGGGATATCCTTCAACTCCAATCCTCCCAGGCTTTCCCATGAGAGTGAGGACCTCCCAAATATACGAAACCTAGTACCAGCGAAACGGGGACATTGACACAAAAACTGTTACACTGTTTCCCTAAC
The DNA here is from genome assembly GCA_011037195.1 of Triatoma infestans. Classification (NCBI taxonomy): domain Eukaryota; kingdom Metazoa; phylum Arthropoda; class Insecta; order Hemiptera; family Reduviidae; genus Triatoma; species Triatoma infestans. The sequence continues at coordinate 73,963 of JAAEAF010002488.1, read as the reverse complement.
TCCATCATCACAATTCTGACATTTGGACTGGTTATCCTCCCTATTTTATGCAAATGGAGTCCTTCCTATTCACAAGGCCTACTAAAGTTCTCAATCTTATCTTACGCAGGGAGAGGAGGTGATCCAAAAACCCCTGCTTAGTACCTTTCTTTTTTATTATTATTATTATTATTTCCAATCTAATAAATACATTTACATAAAGCATACAAACAAAATACAAAAAATTTAACTGGAAATTACTACTTCCATATGGGACAGATTCCCGTGCATTGAAGCAGGAGCCCCTCTCAACCCATAACACTGTGTTTTATTGCACATCAATATAGACATATACACTGTATGTACACGCACGCACAATTACAAATCGCTTTTATTTATAAAATATACAACAAATTATTCCAAAACCATTTTTTTTTTTGTTACAGACTTGTTAAAGTGTGCAATTTATATAATACACTATATAATTCAACAAAAATGTGTAGCTTTGGCAGATCTTTTGGCCTGGAGCCCCCCCCTACGTGTCCTTCCAATGCTTCTCCAATACACTGTTCTCTCAAAGTTTAATCTGACTATCTCAAAACCGCTTGTGACGGTAACGGCTGGCTCAGGACAACAAAAAAGTAAAGAAGATCCCTCCCTAGCTAGCCAATCCGCACTCTAATTCCTTTCTATCCCGCGGAATAGCTGCACTTTGCTCCTCTAAGCTAGGGTATTAAGCCTTCTTCTGTAGATGTTATTAGTAAATTTGGATTAGTTTTTTTTAATAAATTATCATTCTTAATTTACAATTTCTGAATATTATAAAATATATTAAAGGGAATAATATATTATTTAAAATATGCATTATTCTTCCTTTATAAGATTGAAATCCTCAATATATATTCAAAAGTGTTATTCCACTATTTAACAACACACCTTACAACAGTAATTTACAGTGTGTTATTTCTCATAAAGTAAATTTACTGAGATTGTAAACCATGTAAAATAAATTACAGCTAGTGAACAACAGTAAAATAATTTATGTTAACGATTAACTGTTAACATTAACCACACACACACAATATCCGACGCTGGGTCTGGTAATGAATTTCTTGATTATTTATTTTAAGGCATCAGGTAAATGTCTTGACAGCTGATGCTATTACACAGACTTGGTCAATTGTGAGAACTTGATGTAATAAACATTGGTTAAGGCATAGTTAAACGGTAGTAGATTATGTTATTTCCTTTGTATCCGACATTATATAGAAAACTATAAAATTGTTGAGCTCCAGAGACAATCAACATGATCAATCTTAAATTATCTAGATGGAAGAAAAAAACTACTTGAACAATATGCAGAGCAAGGTGGCTAGTTCATTACATTATCTTAAACGGTTCCTTCTTACTATTGAAGAGAATGTATTCCTATGAAATTTCAGACTGTCTTTTACAAGAAATAGACGTTTTTAGCTTTCCTGAACCTAGTGCAGATAATTGGCATAAAATTTAAGCCAACTGTTGCGATTTTTTAGTTGTTCATGATTTTCTTTAGCATGCAAGCATGTGCATGAACACTTACTATATACATATGAGATATTGATTTTGCCAATTCCCTAAGTGTAAAGGTGGAAGAGTATATTTGTCAAAAAGCCATACATTTTAGAAGACGTACCACCCAATCTAGTTTCCCCCTGTAGAAGCGGAGAGAACACGTCTCTGCTCCCAGGCCGGATGTCGTAAGAGAGGTCTAAAGAAATCTCGTGATGTGGTCCCGGATTCTTTGCCTATTCTTTACTATGCCCAACCTTTATCCTTTAAAGGACTCAAAATTTCACATTTGGAAGTTCCTCTATTGATAAACTATTGGTATATTATCATTCACAAGTTTTTAAATTATTTGATATATTTCTTCGTAGTGAGAGAGTACCTATCAAAATTCCACCCCATTGATTTCATTAAGTGTGCATTATTTTTTTGGTGGAACAAGAGTTATTTATTATTTTCAGCTGAGCTTACTTCAATATATTATTAGGTGTGTCCTTAACTTTTCTTTCCTGTCTTATGCTAAGGGCAGCTCCGTAAGTGGAGAATCAAGGTTAATCAACACAAATCCAAGTACATAGTCTTCACCTTAAACCGAAAAACTCTTCCCGCCATTCGGTTTAACCATAATTTTCTCCCAATTGTAACCTAAATCCGCTATCTCGGACTCCACCTAGACAGACGATTAACATGGAACCCTCATACTCGACTCAAACGAAATGAACTAAATTACCAATATAGAATGCTAAAAAAACTCTAGACAAACACTTCACAACAAAAGACAACTGTACAATTCTCTACTAGCTCCTATTTGGACATACGCACACGAATTATACGGGACTGCCAAAAACACAAACCTGTACCACATTCAATCCCTACAGTCTAAAATCCTACGCACCATCGTCAATGCTGCCTTCTACGTCTCTAACCTCACTACCCACACTGACCTAAAAATTCCCTTCGTCTTCACATTAGCCAAATCCCGCTACCTAAAATTCTATTCCAAATTATCTTCTCATTCCAATCCCCTAATCCAAGCCCTCTGTACTTCCACTCTCCCCACAAACCCGCCAAGACGATTAAGGCGTCGACGGTCGCGCGACCATCTAAATATATAACGACGGCTGGCTTGAGATGCAGTCGTACACACTAAGGCCATATGGCGTATTACGACTGCTATCGCTGGATAGTCGCCGTTCACAACTTCAAGCCAGGGTGTGCGCGCTAGCGTATACTTTCATTTCATTATTCATCTGTTTTACTTGTTGTATGGTTACTGTGCAGTTGTAAAAATCTTTAAATAAATAAAAAAATGCTAAGGGCATGGGGGATGCAAGGGTTTGGGATGAAATTTGAAAGTTGAGTCTCCGCAACCGATCTTCACGTGACATTAGCTGGTCTATTTCTTCCCTACTTCCTCACTTATTACTCATTAGAATCACATTTTGGGACGTATTTTGTAGACATTGCTGGGAGTGCTATCTCCAACAAGGAGACCAACAGTAATCTTTACCAACAGAGAGAGAAAAATCATCAGAATTCTACCACGTCCATCCATCCAAACCATCAGAATTCTATCCTTCCTGCGGATAGCTGTCTTTTGATTTTCGAACTTACCTTGGAATATAATTCCTCCTTATCTTCTTCCTTCTTCATATTCCAGGTTGATCCATCTGCAGGCGGGGTATGACATTTGATTCATGAAGGACAGATGTGAACATTGCCCCCATTAAGCCTAAATGCATCTAATTCCCTCGAGACTCTGGATTATAGAATACAATATAGGTACATTATATAGAGTATAGCACAATATAGTTTAACTATAGATTCATCGTGTGAATTTAAGATAACCCTTTAAATAACAGAAAATAAGAATTATATTGTAATTCATGGACGTAGAATGATACAAAAGCAGTTTAGAAAAGATATTCTGGAATTTACACATGAATATTATGTTAGAGGCACTTCCTCAAGATACTGCATTTTATCGGCAATGCATTGTTTATAAAAATATAGAGCTGGTGGAGGACAAGTATCAACCAGCAGGTAGACAAGTGATGTGCGCGCCAATAACCTAGAACCAGCCCCATGTATTTGAAATTTAACACCGAAAATTCCTCAAAACTATCTAAAGTTAATTAGTTTTTTTTTTACCATTCCAAGTTTAATAAACAAAATCGCTATAGCCGATTACAAGAAAATTCCCAAAAACTCAAAACTCTATTCATTAATGGAACACGTCCAGGAAACTGATATTCTTCAAATCTGGAATTCTACTAATGCTTCTAGAGGATATTAATATAAATGTGGCACACCCCTGCAGGTGCATCCCGTCCAGTATATCGTAAGAGTTGACTAGAGAATCACGCTCCACGTGTCTTCTTTGGAGCCACAAATTTAGCACTAGGAGCAGAGACATTTTTCGTGGTAGCCTGCTTCATTTTGTGGTCAGCGACCGGTTTCGGGCGTTCGCCCATCTTCGGGATGCGTTTGTCAGACAGTGTGATAACACAGACTTCACAGAGCAAATTCAGTTTATACACTGACTCACTGACTCACTAGCTCTAGGAGCTTTACCTATTATATTCCTAGGACTATGGGAACATATAAACCTTCTTCCAATCAGCAGTAAACGCCATCATAATTTCATACCACTTCTTACTTGCAAGTATGACATCTTTTGATATTTGATTGTGTTGGGAGGTGTTAAACAAAATTCCTTGTCTTCTTTTCTTTCCCTAAACCCTTTTATGCATCCAGAGGTGGGGAGGTGAAAATGATTCCAGAATTAACAAATTACTTGCAAGTAGCAATGTCTTGAATTGCTTTTGACACCATTGAAAAATGGCTCATAAGGTAAAATGACTCATCATTCCATGGGCAAAGAGTTGGGAATGAGGCACTTCAGATTGCTTATGAAGGGCTCATTATGCTCTCGCACACTAAACTTTTATTTGATGGTAAGGAGAGGAAAGCAAGCTAAGCAGGAGAACTAATGGGGATCGGCTTTCTTACCACAAAATGGACTCTTATCAGTTCCTTTTTGTGGAAATTAGGACAATTTTTCAAGTTGTCCGATTCCAAAATTGGAATCAAAGATATATCTCTTGACATCAAGCTTATCCTGATTTGGTGTGGTGTGGTGTGGACCCGGCATTCTGTCTCTTTTTTTCTAATCCCAAGCTAATTTCCTCTGATGAACCCAAACTACGCACCGAGGGAGGGGTGTTCTTTCCTTGAATTCGTTGGGAGCATCATCTGCACCTTGAGGATATCACAGCCATTTCCCGACCATGAATTCCCATGAAAACCCATCAATTTTCTACCCAACTCCTTTTTTGAGGTTTTAGCTTTGGTATTCGACAGTGGATTGGAGGTGTTAATCACAACTTCTTATGTTTTTGCTTTCTTTCTACCATTTTGTTTTATCTGTAGGCGAGTGATCCGATTAGGCTGTGGCATTTAGAGTGTCATAAGAGTGTATTCGGTGAGCTTAATGGTCCTGTGAACCCTAAATGTAGCTACTTCCTTTCGGAGGCCTCAAGATCCTAGAATAGAATAGAATAATGGTAGAACTAAACGTACTGAAATGGTACTTTAGAAGTAAGCTTGAAAATACTGTTCCCCCCTAAACCTCAAAAATCAATTTTTCCGAGAAAAATATTCGAAGTTTAAACTTGTTTTCAAGAAAAATGCAAAAACTGAATAACAACTTTAGTAAAGTCACAAGTTGCGGATGATGATAAATTAAAGAAACCTTCATGTCAGATGCCTAGTTACCAACTTTGAGCTTCTTATAATTTTTCGTTTTTGAGATATTTTGTTCTCACACATACACACACACACACACAAATATTCCATTATAATATCTTCAATATATTTCAAACGAAAAAAGAGTGAATATCTTTCGTACATAGTAATTACTTGTGAATATAAATGGACATGAAATATATTTCGAATAAAACCATAGAAATTTTATCTTAAGTTTTTTAGCAAATTTTTTTGTTAATTATTACTTCATATATGATAATCTTTGTGTGTTCAGTCCTTCTATATAAAATGAACAATTTCTATTGTGAATGGTAGCTTCAATTTCAAAACCGGCTCTGGAAATGCACAAAATTTGGAAATGATCGGTACAAATTGAATGGAACTCTCACGGAAATCAAACCCTGTTCTCAGACCACTAAAAGATGAGAGCATTAGCACAATGCTAGGTTTCAGCTAGACTAAACTCATGTACACTCAATTTCACAATTTGCTGGGCTGATTAAAAAACTACTTTAAATTCTAGCAACATGGCATGAAAGACCAAAATTAGCTGGATGGTGTGTTTTATTGTGGGATGTATATCTCATCATTTATCTAGCTCCAAAAATATCGATAAACAAACAAATTATCCCCAATGAATTCAATAAGTGCAAAATATGTAGAAAAGAGATCTACCATTAGAATTGACCATTTTCGGGAGACTACTTAGACGCAACACTAATTGGACAACCCACTCAATATTAATGGTGAACCGTACTAAAGCGGTCTTACTTTATTCTTGATTAGATTTTTGTTTTTGAACTTTTGAACTACATAAGATGAGGTAGTGGCCATTGATAAGATAATTGGATAAGTTAATTGATATAGTTGGACATCATTTGCCAAATTGTTACTTTATTGTATGCCCTTCAGCAACTATGCTGACCATGAATGAGCTCAGTAGGTTTTCGGCAGTCCAAAATGCTCATCGGTGGTCTGGCCAAGGCCATTAGTGAGATGTTGCTGTGTTTTTCACGGAGCGCTCTCAGGCATCTGGTTGGATCTCTTACTGGACAGTGTGGTTTAAGGAGACATCTCTACATAATGGGGCTCATGCCGGATTCATTTTGTAGAGTCTCCCAGGAGGAAACACCCATCCATCTTATGACTGATTGCCTGGGTTGTGAGGAAATTAGGTTCAGGACCTTTGGTCGGAATAGTATCCCTGTGGAAGAGTTTAGGCTATTTCCGCTTAAGGTTATTGTCCGATTTATTCGGACTGCGGTGAATCTTAGATGGATTAGATCCGAGTCTGGTTTTTTGTTTTAGACCCGGTTTGTTGTTGTTTTTCTTGGGGTAGCTACATGGGTCCAGTGAGGCGTTGGATTGCGTAGGGTTTGTCCCTCCCCACAGACAAATAATAATAATAATAATAGTAATAATAATGCCCTTCAATTCGGATTATCAAAGGCGATAATGTTTTGTTCTTCTACATAATTTAGAAATAATAATCCCAAATTGTTATTATTAAAGGTTGCGGAAACATTTTGAGTCATACAATGATTTGAAGTCAATATTGGAAGAATTCCTTAATTAGATATCTTTTTTAAAAAAATTTTTATTTACAAATTAAATTAGGGACCAGGGAAGGGATTAACTCAGTGGATAGTGCGCTGGACTAGCAACGCGGAGATCCCGGATTCGAATCCAGCCGTACTGCCCTTAGATTTTCTCTTACTAGGAGACTCTACAGCTCACTGTCCGGTGATGGGCAGTGTTGTCTGTAACGAGAGAACACTGTCCGGAGACTGGCAGTGTACTGAGAAGGCTCCACAAAATTACGCAAATGACCATAGATGTTGAGGCGCCTTAAAATAAAAAAAAAATTATGGACTAGCTCACTTAGGGCGTTTTTTTAAATACACACCCACACATATATGAATATATTAAGAGCTTCGTATAAATAGTCTAGAATTAAAATTGTGAATGTTTAATCTCTGTTAAGAAACTGGTGATGAAGGACTCAGGCTAGAGTAATAGGGAGACGAAATGAGTTTACACTTGTGACGAGATTTCCTAACTTTATAATTAACAAGAGTATTAAACATAAGCAAGGGTGTGTTACACAAGGGGAGGTCTAGAGCTGTACCAGCCTAAACTTAGATAGATTACTGGCTACAGTACTAACAAGTGTGACTGTGATAGGGAGGGGTGGTACGCCCGGACAGACCTCGTAAACCGTTCAGTGCCAGGACTTCTAATTGAATTGGCCCCGTGTTGTTATAGAACTAGATAGAGGAAATGGATGTTCAGAAAGGGAAGAACTAGGTGGACGGGCGCCTCCCTGTCGAGACTCAATCACCCGCCAAATATGACAATTTATATACAATAGAAAAATAACTGTGTGAAAGGGGTTGAAAAAGTTTTGTTTAGAAGTGGTTGGTGTTGAAGAGAAGAGAAAATAGAGAAAGAATATAAAGCCCAATGTTGTCAAAGTATTGACCGGACCAACAAGCATACTCACCAGATGTAAAGAGAAAATGTTTACACAACTAGAGTGGGGATAGAAGAACGTTTCCTATTGGACATACAGTGGTAAAGTAAGAGGCAGCCATGTTTTAGAGAGAGGGATGAAAACAGACACCCCCCTTTTTGGACTTGACGCTAGTTTCTGGACCACCCTGAACGCTAGCAACCCTCTCAATATACTTGTGCGTATGTGTGTGTGTGTGTGTGTGTACAATTCCCTTCTTATTATCCTTTTAGAGCACAATATTTTTAGATGGGCATGGTCCAGCAGAGCGTGACATACATCCAAAATATTGAAAGCATCTAGGGCCCTGCATAAATCCTGGGAATGGAGAAATCTAATAAAATGGAGTAGAATAAGTTAAGGACCATTGTATGCATAGAATAACTTTATTTTTTTACATGTTATAAACATGGGACAGAACAATAGCTTACGTCAATATAATATAAAGAGTAGGTACCTTTTCTACTACTACCCTTACGTCAAAACTTCGAAACATTGAAGTAATCTAATTTAAATTTTCAAATAATGATTAAAGTTAAGTAAAATTAGTACTGGCTAGCATTAACTAACCAGGATCTTAAAGGATAAAATTTACTTCTATTTCAATGAACATATTAATATCAATCAGAGCAATCTGGTGGTTGCGAAATGTGACTACTTTTGCATCGCTTCATTTTCACATTTAAGTTTTAAAGATTGACATTCTACAGGTGAAATACAAGAATATTAGCTTAAAACAATGCATATAGGCTTATATTTGTCTATCACTAGGAACGTTGTCGGCACACGTGCATTGTAGGGTGGACACTTAAAAGGTTGTATTTTTAAAAAATATATTCTGTTATTGTAAGACGTTTTCTTTGACGATTCTTATGAACTCAACCCTTTTCAGATTTCCCCTAAAAGAAGGCAAAATTTTGAGAAATACCACAGAAAAATAAATACTTTCACTTATTACTTATAAAAGAGGAATTGTTGTGAACGTTTTAAATTTTCAAAACTTGAGTTTTCACCTCAAATATATGTTTTGAACCCAAAAAAAAAAAAAAAGTTTTAGCCAATGGTTTATGTGAGTATCAGATATAATATTTTCCGTGATAGCCTGCTTCTTTTCACGGTCATCGATCGATTTCGTGCGTTCGCCCATCATTAGTATCTTTTGTTAAAACATTATGATAACATAGACTTGCACAGAGCAAGTTTTTTTGTAAACTAAATAAATTCAAAAATCTGGTGTGAAACACTCACACAATTTTCTCTTATTCCAGTTCTCAAAATTATAATTGACAAATGTTATAGTTAGTGTACCAAATTTAATGAAATTCGCCGAAAACTGAAAAAAAAAAACTGTTCAGTAAAAGCGCACTTCCGGTTTACTAATTTCTTGAAACTTGGAATTTTTGGCCGATCTATTTATTTCTAATTAATTTTGTTTGGATGATAGAATTGTATAAAATCAACTATGATAGCATTTTAAAGAAAAACATAACCCCCACCCCTTTCCAAAAAAGTGCCCCAAAATGAAAGTTCCTAGAGAAATGTTAGAAAGTAAAAGTTGTAGATCTTTGTATGTTTAATTTATATAAGAAGTTTCAAGAAAATCATCTGAGCCATTTTTAAGAAAATCGCATGGTAAAGTAAACGCACTTCCTGTTATGCTATTTATTGCAAACTTGGAATTTCAACAATATATTTAATTCCAATTAACATTATTTAGATAACAGCGAATTGTCCAATAAACTAAAAGAGCACTTTAGATGAAAACTTAACCCCACCCCACCCCCTCCAAAAGTGCCCTTAAATGAATTTTCCTAGAGAAATGTTTTAAATAAAAAAGTTGTAGCTCTTTGTATGTGTATTGATATATCAAGTTTAAGAAAATCGTTGGAGCCATTTTTGAGAAAATTGCAAAAAAGTAAAAAAAAAACTAGTAAAAGTGGTACTTCCGGTTGTGGAATTATGACAGATAACGTACTGTCAGATCCTATGGTGAAATCAAGTTTGAACTTTCTACGATTTTTTTTGGTTTTTGAGGTATGCTGTTCAAATACATACACACACACAAAAGTAGACACACACACACACACAGACCAATTGCTAAAAACCACTTTTTTGGACTTCCGGGACCTCAAAACGGATATTTCCGGCGAAAACTCGTTATAGAAAATTTGGCACGATTATAATACTTCCTCTTTACTAGGAGTAAGAGAAAGTAAAAATGAAAAATTGCCGGAAACTCAAAATTGGTATGCCATCTATGTATTATTATTACTCGATGACAATTTCTGGTAAAATGCATCAACCGGAAGTACATTTTACAGATTTTTTTTTTTTTTTTTTTCAGTTATCGCGATTTACTCAAAAACAGCTGTAACAATTATCTTTAAACTTCGTATACTACCCTACACATACACATAAATATAAATCACTTTTATTTCAAACATTTTGGCGGGATTTTTTTTTTTTTTGACAATTTCTGAGGGAACAGAAGAGGTGTACTTTCCTCTAAAGTACCACTTCAATACAATGTATAGTTGTACCACTTACCTAATTATAATATATACGTTAGAAGTATTGATAGAATTCCAAAAAAAAAAGAAGAAAATCGGTTAACCGGAAATGCGAGTTCACGGAATAGATTTTGAGGTTTTGGAATATTCTCGTAAACAACTATAACTATTGCCTTTAAACTTTGGAATGCTAATTACACAGATATAAACCTATCATCATTATTTGAAACATTTTTCGTGTATGAATTACAATGTAATCATTTTTCTACCTGCCTAGGTTGACGGCATGGTGGTACTTGTCATCCACCACCTCTAGAGGACACTCTTAAAAGAAAAATTTAAAGCTTAATGAAACTCTGTTACAACCCAGATTTTTTTTTTTTTGTTTCTTTACTTCAGTTTCTTCTATAAAAGTATTGAGGATAAAACTCACATGTTTCAACATAATTACAACCCTCAAGTTTTCTCGTTAATTTTCAAAAAAAAGGAGAAATATATAAAAGAAGAGACCTTTCAATCAAAATCTAATAGATGTCGTTTATAGATTTATTGCGCATTAAAGGGAGAAATTTTAGTTAATTTGTTTCACCATATTGAATGCCCGCAAGGAAGGGATATCTGTTGCATGCAGTTACTTGGAGGGTAGCGACCCCACGGGTTACCACAGCTCAGTACTCCATGCACTTCATCAGAACAGTACACAATACATTTAAACTACATACACTCTACACTTTACAGACAAGGACAAACACAGTACACATACTAGGGTCTCCGTCCTTAGTTAATTGGCGAAAGCCAAGGGAGAAGGAAAGGATTAGGTCTGTGGTAGCGTGCTAGACTAGCAACGCGGAGGTCCCGGGTTCAAATCCAGCATGCTGCCCTTAAATTTTTCTCTTCCTAGGAACCTTTACAATTCACTGTCCGGTAATGGGTAGTGTTGTCTGTAGTTAGAGAACCGGCTGTGCATTGGAAAGGGCTCCGAGGAGCACAATAGATCTTTCAGGTCGTCGTAAAATAATCCCTACAACAATCTACCATATTGAAAATGGTTTTTGATCTCTTAAATTATCTTTTTGTCTCACTTTCCCTTTTATAAGAAATCTTTTTTCACTTAAACGATTTTCAGCCAAAAAAGATTAATAAATAAAGGAACCTCTTGTGAAATACTCAGAGACTTACTCAAAATGTAATTAGGACAATTCTAATTCATATATTTCCTTTAAACTTGGAATTTTTACTAAAGGGGGTTACATGATAAATGTGTAACAGCGCTTCTATCAATCCCAATAGTTTAGAGACAAGTGTAACGTCATCGATCCCCAAATAGCACTTATAATATCATATTTAAAATAAAAGTGTTGGTTCTTAGATTCTTAAAAGGGATAGTGCACTGCAACCTGAAAGATTTTTTGTGGAACCCTGGAGCATGTTCAGTACACTGTAGGGCCTCTGAGCATTGCACCCATCCATCAACAGGCAGTGATAGTAAAAGTGTTCCGAGTTTAATGTTCAATTAGCATTCCAGGCTTAAAGACACCTTTAGAACCGTTTAGATTAGAACCCCGAAAATTAAAAATTTATTAATCATTTAATAAAATGTCGCTCTTCCTTCTAACCGACTTTCTTCAAACTCGGAATTTCAGCATTTATATACTTAGTAGACATAATGAAATTGCTTTACAAAGGAAGTCTAACCATCAGAATTGCTTTAATTTTCACTAAAAATGGTCTCACTCCAACAATAACTCCTGAATTTATTAAGTAACTAATACATTTATTTTTTTAGATTTCATATTCGGAGATGTGCGAAATTTGGTAAACATCAATCACCATTTTTTTTTTTCTATTTTAATTTAAGGCGCATCAACTTCTATGGTCATTGGCGCCCGGAGACTTCTCGAGTGCACTGACGGCCTCCGGACAGTGTTCTCTCGTTACAGGCGATATTGTCCATCAACAGTGAACTGTTGTGGCTCGTAAGAAGAAAAAAAATCTCAGAGCAGCATAGCTGGACTTGAACCCGGTTCCTCCGCGTGGGAATCCAATGCGCTAACCACTAAGCTAATCCCTTCCCTAAAATCACTGCATCGATCGCACTAAAGGCATAAAGACTCAGCCATTCATTTGGGCAAAGGCCCAACTTGAAGTTAAAGAAAAAAAACGTAGAATATATGCAGTTGGTATGTTAAGAAAATCGTGAACATTGCGAGAGAACTGAAAAAGAAAAAAAACCCTTCAGTAAACTGCACATCCGGTCATAGGATTTTGATTGAAATCTTCGTATTGGATCCTCTGGTGATATCAAATGCGGAATATCAATTTCGTGCTTACTGCGATATTTTTGGTTTTGAAATATTTTATTCATTTACTTATAAACAAACAGATCATTCGCAGAAATTTTTTTTTTCTATCCAGAGGATTTTGAACACAACATGTATTTCAGATCAAAACTCAGTTCGATAATTTGAAAATATCGCAATGCTATTTTTTTACAATATTATGTGAAAGTAGAAATGAAATCTGAATATACTTATTGTCCAGTACGTTTATTTAGTATATTTATCTACTATTCCAAGGATTCTAACTCCATGTTACCTGATTGGCACTTCTTGATCGGAGTAGAAGTTCTTGTACAAAAACAGAACAGAGCTGACTATTATGCCGATTTAAGTGGCATCACTGCGAGCATTAGAGAAGTAGATGTTCAAGAGAATTCAATTTGAAGCAATAACTGTCATCGCCACTGATAGCTTCATGTAAAGAAATATAGACCTTAATGACTTCGCTTGAATTCGTCTTTCACACAGAATACCTCCAGTTTATGCAAGAATTTCTATTTACAATCACTCCCTACCAACTGTATTTATCATACCTTACTATTCAATCTTTATTATTCCATCTCTTCTTTATTAGCCCATGTATTCTTCCAGCAGAAATCAGACTGAAAAGGGATCCATTTCCCATTCATTTTTGCTTTCAAAGCAACAGATATGTCACTGACAAATGTACAGGTACAAAGTCCACCATCTATCCTAAGTACAGAAAGGATTGTTTTCGTAGTATCTTTCGTCATAAAAGTCTTTTTATGTTCCCTTACACCGCATTCCCCCTCCGTTTCAGACACCGCATTCCATCCGGCGCGATCCTTTTTGGACAACGTTTCATTTTGAACACCAATGATACATTTGTGGACCTAGTGGGAGCTAATCTCTCTTGCTTGTAATAAAACACAATAATATGTGCAAGCCAATTTAATTATTTCATAGTTCGAGATATTGACCAGTATTAGGAAAAAATTAAAAGCCATGAGAAAACATGGAAGAATATTAATCATTAAACATGACAGACCATACTACAAAATATGTTTAATCTTTAAACTAGTTTAAGCTCAGATTTGGACTAATTCTAGCCCTAGGCTTCTTCCAAAATAAGTTAGCCTGCCTTCAAGTCAGCCGCAAATGAACTTTCGAACTCTCGAACCGTTCACACTCACTCTCAGTAACTCTTCCTTTTTCTGTTATAAGAGGTAACGCCAATTTCAAATTCGCGAGAATCAACAAGGTTCTGTTTGCTGATCAGACTCTACTGGCGGATAACTAACATCAGATGTAACTTACCAACCATAAGCTGGAAATTCTTTGTACTAAGTACGGAATCCAAATCTCCACTAACAAGACTAAAGTTCTGGTCTTTAAAGAATATCTCCAGTTCCCCAAAAATAGTGTAAACGGAAACGTAATCGAACAGGTTTGCAATTTGAATTAATTTCGGGGTATCAGATCTCCTATGTGAACAACCAATCAGTATTTATTACAACTAATTGAAAAGAAGATATATATAGTAACTACAGACATTATTGTCAGAAATTTGTACTGATAACCTCCTTCATTTCATTGTCATCGATCGATGACGATCGATCGGTTACGGCGTTGCTCACCTTCACAATATCTTGGTAAACAAGTAAATATCACTTACAATGTGTATCCTTTTCATAAGCATACAACAGACGAGAAATTCACTGAATGTGAATATCGACTTTATAGTATGCAGTCGTGATATCGCACTGTTTGCTAAGACACTTTGAAGATGGAGAGACACCCGAAACCGCTCGATGGCCATAAAATAAAGCAGTCTACCATGGAAAAACTCTCTGATGTATTCCTGCTATGCGCTGGTCTCAACCACTCATCCAGCCCATTATTATTCAAAAGAGGGAGGCGCTTCAAACCCTGCGTTATCCAAAGCCTGTATGGGCTAATATAGCTCTACTCCAAACAAGGATAACAACTACTTTGTCCGGAATAAGGGCCCAGACTCGGTTTTTACCCACCTAAGATTCACTGTAGTCCAAACAAATGGGACCATAACCTTAAAGGGAAACAGCCTATGCTCTTCCCTTTACAGACAGGTTTTTATACAGACATCCCTTTCTGACAAAGGCCCTGAATCTAAGTTCCTCACAACCCAAATAATCTGTCAACAATCATGTCAAAAAATCTGGGTGTTTCTTCCTCTATCTCACAAACTCTACAAAAGGGGGCAGGCATGAACCACATTTTTTAAATCCCAATGCCCAGTAAGGGATCCAACCAAACGCCTGAGATAGGTCCGTGAAAGACACAGCAACATCTCACTAATAGTCCTGTCCAGACCTGCAATGAGCATCTTAGACTGCGACATCCCACTGAGCTCGTCCATATAGATGAATGCTGTGAAACTATCCACGACAGAGACGTGACACACCACCCATTTTACCTGACCATAGATAAAAAAAATAAACAGGAATTATATATTAGTTCTCTCTTACATAAAATACTAAATAATTAATTTTTTATACCGTTAAACATTAACATAATGAACCAGTCTACAATACATCATTTAAATCAATTTCCAAAATACGAGCAAACTAAGGAGATAATGAATACAGAAATGAGTAACTCCGTTTTCCTGTTAAGAAAAATTTCATTTTATCTGGAAAATTTCTTAAGAAAATGACTGACACAAAAGCTTTGTTACCTTCAGATTTTTTCCCCCACAGAATAAAAAAAATACCATAAGAAGAAACAATATAGAGAGTTCTAAGGAAGGGATTAGCTCAGTTGCAGCACTGCTGCACTTGGAATGCGGACGTTCGAGACCAGCCAGAGATACCTTTCTATTTTCTCTTCCAAGGAGCCTCTAGAGCTCATATTCGGTGATGGCAGTAATGAAAGAACTCTGCCTAAAAGCCGGTAGTGCACTGAGGAAGCTTTAAGGAGCTTTCGGCCCCCACTGACCTCAGATGAAAAAAAATAGGAAATACTACTTATGTATCAGAGATATTTTCCGTGATAGCCTGCTCCTTTTTATGGTCATCAACCGGTTTCGGGTGTTCTCCCATCATCAGGATGTTTTTCGTCTTTCGAAAGCCCGAAACCGATCGATGACCCCAAAAAAGAAGGAGGCTATCACGGAAAATATCTCTGATGTTTTCCAGCTCTGCAGAACCAATCACAACAGCTATTACTACTTATGTATTTAGTGCTCACAAACATAAAATACATATTACTTAATTTTTTAATACAGTTAAATTAACATAATGAAACATCTCTTTTTCTTTGGGGCGCATCAACTACTGTGGTTATTAGCGCCCCCCAATCAATATTTGCTATCTCTTACTAAAGCCCCTTAATCTGGGATAGCACATGCTGCTAACCTAATTGGCTTCTTGCACAACACCTTGCTGAACAAAGCGAGGTAGAGCCCTAGGTCCTTGAACCTTTCCAAAAGTCCCCACTTATCATCAATCTAGTCGACGAGTGCGAGTGTAGATTTATTGTTGTGTCATTCCTTTAATTATCACAAGCAATCAATCACATCCTATTTTTCTGGTCGAAAATTATTAAATGTCTCCAGACTACTAAATAGAAAAACTTGGCAGTAAAATTCATGCTGAAGAAGTTAAATAACTTTATGCTCATTCAGAGTCTGTTACTGCTGTAATTTTTGTTTTAGAAAATTTATTTGGTCCAAGTGTGAAAATGATAGTATTTTTGTTTTTTTTTTTGGAATGTGGAACGATAATCATTGATGAAAAAATTTTCATTAAACCATTGACATGAATACATAAGAGAGTTTAAAAATAATTAACAAAACATATGTTTGAGAATTTACCATACACAATGATGAGCTAGCTAAAAGGGAGACGCGCGATCCCTTAGTTAATTTTTGCTCAAACTTACAAGCACCTTGTTCTTCGTTTATTTCTTTATTTGAAAAAAAAAAAAATTACTTTCTCAGACTCCCACTTAATAAGAGGAAGTATGGGGATCGTATCAAATTATGGAATTGTGTTTGCACCTAGAATAAATGTTTTGAAGAAGTTCCCAGTACGAAAAATCTGTTTTTAGCGAATAGTCTATTCGTGTGTATTTGTTTGTAGGATTTGTATATATATATATGTGTGTGTGTGTGTGTGTGTGTGTGTGTGTATGCAAATTTTATCAAAAACAGGAAGCTTACACTTGGTATTCGGTTTGTGTACTACATAGGCTATCCCTTGTCAGGCCCATGCGATGCATGTATTTATGAACCCTACAGTGACTCGTGAGCAGGACCACTGTCCTCCTTATGGCCACGCGACCTTGTTGGATCTTGTGATGGCTGTACTTTTTAAGCCCTTTATTATAATAATATAGTATTGTATACTTACCTAATAAATATTAGTCTATCCGGTAGAATATAGATTTTTGGAATTGTTTCAACACTTCTATGAAGAACTGGCATTTGTTTACAAGCATTTAAAAAATTTTTGTGACCAATTTGTGAAATTGAGTTTTCATCGGACATGTACATTTTGAGTGTCTATGTATGTATGTAAAACTTAAATATTTAAAAAACGATAAATCAAGAGGATATTCTGTTTAAATACTATCACCGTTTCTTTACTGAAGACTTTATTTCAGTTTTCTGCAATTTTTTTCTCGAAAAAGGCTCCAATGATTTTCTTTAAACTGCCATTTTCATTACCTACCATCTAAATGCCTATCACTTTTATTTTTTTAACTATACACGACACTTTGTCAGAAAAAATGATTTTTTTTTAGGGTTCTGAGGTTGCTGGAACCTTCAGTGTTTTTCTCTGAAGAGCCCGTTCAGTGAAATGTGTAGCGATACTATCTACATTATTAAAATTAAGATACCTTAAAAGCAATATTAGAATTCCAAATTTGGGGGGAAAAAATTGCGATAACAGGTAGTAAGATTTATAGAAGAGTTTACTCAGCTTTTTTTTGGAATTTTCTCAACAATAGCACTAACTTCCTTATCAACTTGGAAAACTAACAGCCAAGATTTAAAACCCCATTATTTACAGAAAAACTGATACTTAAATATTTTTCAGAAAAAACTGCTTTTCGATGGATTCAGGGAAATCTGTTCTAGTAAATTTCAATGATATTCAGGTTTGATGAAAGCGCTGCCATCCAGACTACAATTTTAATCCTATTCCATCTGCTAAAGCAGAGAACCAACATGTACCGGCTATATTCTTTTTTTAGAGAACTTTTGAGCGTAAATTCTAAGTTTGCAGAAAATTTGGCAATTTTACATTTGTATTGTTAAATGCAGTAAGAGAATTATTATTATTATTCAAGGAAGGGGAGGGCAAAACCCTACGCTATCCAAAGCCACCCTGGGTCCATATAGCTATCCCTAGAGAATAACAACTACTGGGACTGGAACAAAAGTCCAGGCCCAGGTTTTACCCATCTAAGTTTCACCACAGACCGAACAAATCGGACCAAAACCTTAAAGCTTAAGATCCTCTACCGATATCCTACTCCGGCCGAAGGTCCTAAACCTAATCTCCTCACAGCCCAAAAAATCCGTCATTAGATGCATGGGTGTTTCCTCCTCCGTCTCACATACTCTACAAAAGGGGTCAGGCATAAGTCCCATTGTATAGAGATGTCTCCTTAAGCCATAATGCCCAGTGAGGAAGCCAACCAGATGCCTGAGAGAGGTCCGTGAAAGACATCGGATCCCGCTACTCAAAGCTCTGTCCGGACCTTCAATGACTGCCGACAACCTTATGAATGAGTACTGTGAGGTCATCCACGTCTGGAAGCCTGGCAAACATGTGCCAGAAGACACACCAACAGCAGGCTCGGGACCAATGAAAGGGAGAGAGGCGCCTGATTTGGCAAACCTATCCACCTCCTCATTCCCAAAGATTCCCATATAACCTGGAACCCAGACTAGACGCACATCCTACAATGAAGAAAGATCTTCCAGTCTTTTAGAACATTCCAACACCAATCTGGAAGTGAAGACACATGAGCTAAGCGCCTGGCTGTCCGAGCAGATACAAACACCTTTTAAATTAGTGTTGCGCAACCTCTCATCCAAAATACAACAAAGAATTGCATAAACCTCAGCCTGGAAAACGGTGGCCCACTCACCAAGAGCCACCACCAAATGGTCTCCCGACTCAGAATAGACGGCAGCCCCAGACCTACCAGCCATCCTGGAACCGTCCGTGTAGCATCCGTCCCATGCAGTAAGAGAAACTTGTATATGTGTTTGGAACAAAATGTTCGTTTAAACCTATTTCTATTTTTTTTTTTACATTGGCTTTTAGTCACACTGGCTAAAACTCCACTATTCCTTGTCGCCCAATACATATATGAGGGTCATTCAATAAGTAACGAGACATATCGCTGAGCTCAAAACGATTTATTTAATCAATAAAAAACTTGGGCTACATTTCAACATGGTCCCCAGCCACATTTATAAACCTGTCCCATCGTCCTTCTAATTTGCGTATGCCTCTCGCTTAAAATTCTTTGGGTTGATCTCAAAGCCACTTTTACATCTGATTTTTAACTTCTTCATTGGATTGAAAATGTTTCCTACATAGAGCCTCTTTAAAGGGTCCGATGGAGTGAGGTCGGGATTGTAGGGGGGATGTGGAAGGATCTCCCACTCAACTTTTTCTTGATTTCTTTGTAGGCGTCCGTAAGTTGTCTTGGAACCCATCTCGCATAAGTTTTCTTGTATTGCAGCTTATTCTGAATAATGTTAATGGACGGGTCCAACACTCGCGTGCACTTTTCTTCAGCTATAAGTTCAACAGTAATACGCCCATTGCCCTGAATTAATGCGTTAATGCGAGATTCAAGGGAGGAAGTTGCGGTCGTCCACTTCGTTGCTCGTCACAGACACATAAAAGGCCACTTTCAACCGGTTCTATCCATTTGTAACCGTTCGAACGGTTCAAACAATTATTTCCGTACACTTTCAACATTCTTTCGTAGATTTCACTACGTTTGATAACCTCTGCAAATCTAACCCGAGATATTTCCCCGGATAGTTGCAGAAGAAATGTTCAAAAATAATGTATGTATCCTGGGTCAATAATGGGAAAGATTATGCTGAGAAATGTACAACGGGTCATCCTACTTCGATCACCCAGATTAAAAGTTTGGTTGACCAGCTGAGAGTGCACATCAAGAATACATTTAAAGATAAAGCAAATTCCACACAACGATATAATTATGTATAAACTGTTTGACTACGACGTGAGATGTGCAGACCTTTTATCTACCGAGACTACTTTTGTTAGTTTATCTTCGGTACGCTGGGTGTTGAAGTTGGGGGAGGGTGTTATTGTGATTGAACTATAAGCCCTATGACTCGGCCACCGCAGATGAATGTGCTCTCTGCAAACTTGGTGAAAGGGAGGATACTTTCCACTTCGTTGCTGCGAGACCTACATTGTCACCTTTACGTTTGATCAGTATTGGGGAAAGATATTTGTCTCTGGAACATTTTGTTACCTTATTGAATGGATCTGTTTGGCCACAATTAATACTATTTGTAAAAAATGAATGGGACTTCAGAAGACGTACTCTTAATTTACCTTATTCTTAAATAATGTAATATTAAAACAGCAATGAGAATAGAGCAATTTACTTAACTTTATTATTATTATTATTTTTTTTTTTTTAAAGAATAATATACAAATTACTTAGTAATAATATATGTAGTTATAACTAAGCTTTAAGAGAAGGAAGGATTTATTTTTTAGTTTATTTTTATCAATTTGTGAAAACGTTGGTTATTTTAGTTTTGCAAAACTGCATTTGTTTATTCCGACCGGTCATTTGTATTTGTTCCAACTCCAGCAGACGGTGATTCCGTGCCAATTTAAGTTGTCTTGTTTACCAATGTATAAATGTGAAGATGATTTTTTTTAATAAACTTATTCATTCATTCATTCATTCACTGAGCGTTGTTCTTCCGAGGTGCAACGCTCGAGCGGACTCGCCATTGTTAACTGAACACATTTGAGGTTATGCTTACCAAATCTCTCGAACAGCTGAGATGAGAAACCAAGTGTACAAGGATGCCATCTTGACGCACTGAAACTATTGTATTGATTAGACAAATCGTTTCTGAGCTACAGCGATTTATCTCGTTACTTATTGAATGGCACTCATATAATTTGATCTTCTTTGACTTATTTGGGTTGTAGGCTCGAAATCGTTTTTTAAATCTTTTATATATGAGTGTGTCATACGCCAATCGAACCTTATATTTGTAGCCTTATATTTTTAAGAAATAATTTATTTTCACACAAGAATTTCTTTTAAAAATTTGTTTTTTAGTTCTCTACGTTGCGGTATTATAAAAGATAAAAATATTATACAAATTCTTGAAAATGGCACGTGAAGTAAAACATAGAGTATCAAAATTTTGTTGGCTGGGGCCAAAAAAAAAAGAAGAAAAATATTATCTTTAAAATTTTATTCGACGTTTCGGACACCTTTCGTCCGAATAAACTTTTAAAGATAAAAACTTTTTTCTTTGGCTCCCCCCAGCCAATAAATATTTGCTTGTTTGATAGAAAATTTTGTATAAATTGTTTTTAAATGTTCAGATAGTATTTTGTTTGCTGTTTTTATTACTTCTCCATGTTGTAGGGAACAGGTGACAGTGAAATATTCTAAATAACTCCTCTTTTAAGAAACCAAAATTTTATATGTCATCAAAATTTCAATTCTAAAATCGATTCTTTAACTCTTAGCAAATCTATAAAAAAATTAATTGCATAAACATCCTTCGCATTGTGCAGTCTATGATGATAAATAGCTTATCAAGACATTCAGAAAATGGAGATAAATTATATATTTATAAAAGCACTGCGCTAGCTGAGTAATTAGAAAAATGCCATGCTGAGGTGTATTGATGAAGTATTGGGATCGATTCCTGGTTTTTACCTTGGACTTTATTCGATGTTTCATATCATATTCCCTAGATTTCAAAATTACAAAAAAAAAAATTTGGTGTTGAACACTCACACGACTTTACCTTAATACAATTTAATCTTTACAACGATTAGTTAGTCTGGCCATAAAAAGAGTGGGGCGCAGATTTTACTTGTATACATGAGCGACATTGTATGGAGCGCTCTATGTCAAAAACCAACAAATCTTGTGCGAATTTAAATTTAAACTGACAGACCACCAATACCCCTCAGTAATTAATTTTTTTACTATTCAGAAAAATATTTCAAATGTAAGTAATATATGTTCTTATCAATGCAGCATCCATTCCAAGATTTAAAAAAAATCGTTAAAATAATAATTTTTGAGAAAATTCCAACAATCTATTGTGTAAAAATTGCGCGTCCAGTTAACCGATATTCTTGAAATTTGGGATTCAATGAATGTTTCTAATGTGTATTATTAATATTACGTAGGTGGTAAAACCTTATATTGTACTAAAGTATTATACTTTAGATAGGATAAAGTATGTATAATACTTTAGAGGAAAGCATTAAGCTGCTGTTCCCCCAGATCCTCCTCCAAAAAAAAAATGAATATTCTAGGAAAAATGTTGCAAATAAAAGTGATAGATATTTATGGGAGTGTCCTCATGCGTTGGTCTAGTGGCTACCGCACTCGCCTTTCGTGCGAGAATTCAGGGTTCGATTCCCGTGAGGACAAAGTCGGTGTTGACCTAGCATCGTGATAAAAAAGTGGGAAGTTACAGTTAGTAGCGCCCTAGGTAGCGAAGGCCCGAAACTAAACGGCGTGGGAACTGCGGCATGCTTTCCACACACCCCGTCTATTCAAATCGCCGTCTGACAAGCCTTGGCCCTTCATGGGCTGTTGCGCCATAGGGTTTAGGGGTTAGGGATATTTATGTGTGTAGATAGTATACTTAGTTTAAGTGGGTAGGAAGTTTAGTGGGAAAGGAAGAAGTTATGCTTTCCTCAAACAAGTCACGTAATTAAGTTTAGATCCTCCCAATAATATAAACTTGAAGACAAGTAAACATTTTGTGAAAATTACAAGGTTGAAAAAGTTTTTCAATTATAATTCTGTAAACCTGGTTTACAATTCAATTATAATCCTGATCCCCACGCGTTAGTCTAGTGGCTAGCACACTCGCCTTTCGTGCGAGGATTCAGGGTTCGATTCCCGTGAGGGGCAAGTCGATGATGACCCAGCAGCATCGTGATAAAAAAGTGGGAAGTTACAGTTAGTAGCGCCCTAGGTAGCGAAGGCCGAAACTAAACGGCGTGGGAACTGCGGCGTGCTTTCCACACACCCCGTCTATTCAAATCGCCGCCTGACAAGCCTTGATATTTTTTTAAGTCACATAAACATTCCTTACATTCACTGTGGAAGGAAATCACAGTAACATTGTACTTGTTACTTTTCTCTTACTAATAATGGTAAAACAGGAAGTATTATGATGATGTCAAATTTTCGATATCAAATTTTCACTGGAAACACATTTTTGAGGTCCCCTGAGACAGAAAAAGTATTTTTTTTAGACACTGATCTTTGTAACTATCTGTCTATGATCAGCCTAACTTAAAAACAAAAAATTGCAGAAAGTTGAAACTTATATTTCCGCTTTATCAGAGAAATCCAATAGTAAGGATTTGCTCAAAATTTATCAACCGGAAGTACAATGCTAATGTGAGGATTTTTTTTTTGCGATCGGTCGAAAACGGCTTCAATGATTTCCTTTAAACACGATATAATATCAACTACACACATATGAAGAGTTACAATTTTTATTTGCCGGGAAATATCATTTTTAAAAGGGGTCTGGCTTTTTTAGGATTTCCTCTAAAGTGTCAATTTCTTTGAATTATATAATTCTATAATCTATGTAATAATAATAATAATTAAATGTGCTGCCAAATTCCAAGTTTAAGGGAAGAAAAAATAATTTTTTATTTTTCTGAGAGGTTCTCGATAATAATCCCGAGTTCCTTAAACTTTCTATATATAAACTACACACACATACTCGTATATAGTTCTAAGTTTTGTTTATAACATTATTGTGGAATAAGCAGATTTTATAGCTTCCAGTATTTTATGCTTCCGCTCGATTGTCTTTTTAAGTTAAATTTCTTCCAACTATATAAATAATATTGAAATCAGTTAAAATTTTATGTTTACAATAAAGTTGTCAATAATAATAAGTATGGCGCTAATGGCCAAGCAGTCGATGCGCGCCCCACCCTCCCAAAAGTATGTATGCAGTAAGGGAAATTTTTGTGAGGAATTCACACCAGAATTTTTTTTTCATTCCTTTTTGATTATTTGAGAATTTAATGAATTTAAGAATTAGTTTTCTTACGTATTGGCGGAGGGTATTTTTTTATTAATTTAAGGCGCGTCAATATTGTAGGTAGTGAACCCCCACCACTCATCCACTCTAGCGGAGAGAAACAGCCCCTCTCGCAAAGAGAGGAGAGGCTCGGCCAGTATATATATATATATATATATATATATATATGAGAGATGGGCAATGAGACATCATTCAGATAGAATTCTGTTGATTTACACATCAGTTTAACATCGCTCCGTTCATATCTTCTTAGCCACGTCAGTCTGTCAGTTCAGTTCAGTTCAGTTAGTGTAAAGTCCTTGGCAGTCAGTCATATACATATATATCTTAAACCAAATCTTAAGGTGTTATTTATCACTCATCAAGCAACAACCTACATCTCCTCACAACACCCTTACAATATGACCATAGGGCCATAGGGTCAATGACCATAGGGTCATTGGCGCCTGTCTGAGTCTTCTCAGTGCACTGCCAGCCTCCGGACAGTATTCTCTCACTACAGACAACCCCTGGCCACATCACAGGACAGTGTGGTGTAGAGGCTCCTAGGAAGAAAACATCTAAGGGGCAGCACTAGACTCATACCCGGGATTTCCGCGTGAGAGTCCAACGCACTACCACTGAGCTAATAATCCCTTCCCATAATTATTGATAGAAAACATTACTATGTAGAAAGGCCAGAGGCAGGCGAAAACGTTTATTCATAGCCACTCGCCCAAGCTAACTGCGGAATTACTCCAATTAGGCCAGGCGGCCACAAGGATAGCAGTTGGCGTTCTCACTGGCCATTGTAGACTTAACAAGCACATGCATCGCATGGGCCTGGCAACGGATAGCCTGTGTAGGTTTTATCAGGAAGAAGAGGAGACGGCGCTGCACGTGGTATGACAGTGCGTGGGGCTGGTCTGGCTAAGGTAATGCGCCTCTTTGGTAAAGAGAAGCTGGTGCCAACAAGACTCAGCCGGGACCCCCTCTCGGACCTATTAAGTCTTCTAAAGCAAGCAGCGCTCGAGAAGGTGCTCTGATGGTAGGTGCTCTAACTGACCACCTGGGAGCCCCCCCCAACTCCACAGTCCGGTAAAGGACAGGATCGGGGAAGGGCCTCCACAATAGATCCATGGGTGTCACAGGCTGAAGAGTCAATTCCCCCGTTTGAATCTAATCTAATCTAATCTCTACTATGTAGAATGCTTTAATGATATGTAGTGTTTCGCTTTTTTTTGGGGGGGCGGGCATATTACTTTTTTTGTATTTAATCAATATTGTTTCCAAAATCTTGACTTAACTGTCATCCTTTTGAAGGAAACTGAGAAAACAGTGAATACCTTCTTGACAATGGAAGGGAAATTTGTCCCATGATACCCTGTTTCGTTTTGTGATCATCCACCAGTTTCGTGATATGATGTTCTGTATTCACTAAGTATTTTACTTTTTTATCACTGTACGCTTAAAATAGGCACTCTAAATCCTTTTTCAGTCGTCATAGTTTTTGCATGACAAAACGAACAATTTCAACTGTTTTACCAAGGACAGGGAAAAGATTTTTCTTTCATATATATTTTGATAATAATCAAATTCGTAGGAAGAAAAAATTTCACTGGCGAATCTTGAGCTTAGTTAATTAATTATTAATTAATCTTCTCTTTGTAAATATTGATTTGTTTAGAATATTTTGAAATATGTCAAAAAGCAATTGAGTTTTTTAGTTAATTTTACTTATAGCATTTTGTGGCTGTCAGTTTTGTTACTGTTATTAAATAAAATAAACCCAAAAAAAAATGTATTTGATATTCAGGTTACTTGACTTGATAAAGTAAACGTATTCGTAAAAAATAAAGTTCAATATTCTAATTGACGTTGAAAGTTTCCTTAAATTGATGTTATAATTATAATATGTAAAGTAAATCGACCATTAATTCCACATTACTTTTATGCACATGGTTGTTTATCATAACTTTTTACCATAACTGCCCCATCTTACCTGTATATTCAATCTCATTTTGAAAATTCCTAAGATTTTTTTTTTTTTTAAAGTAGTTTATTGTATACAAATACCTTAGAGTTATGTTTCAATGAAACGATGTGTCTCCAATCTTGAAAGCCGTAACTTTTCTTCACCATTTTATACTTTGATCTTATTTTTGAAATTACCTAAAAAAAAATGTATGAGAGGAAAAGGGAATAATTGACAATGTACCTAGAACGATGGTTTTTTTTTTTTGTTTGTTTTTGATTTCTACATATTTTTTTTTTTTATTATTTTTTTAATATATCTTTGTTTCCTTGTTTTTATACCGGAAAAAAGGAGCCATGTAATGCAATTGATATATTATATTATTATTATTATTGTATTAATTCTATATACACAATAAACAAAAAGTTAAATTTTGTTGCTGATTTTGTCAAATCAAAAAAGTTTTTTAAAAAATACAGAGTTACAACCTGTTTCATTCTTTTTTTTTCTTTCAACTACAAACTAAGGTTTTTTTATTTTTTTTTTTTCTTTAACGGTATAATACAATTAGGGAAATTTAAAGATTTTTCCATTAATTAAAAGCTGAATATTTTGGTTTTTCATGATGAAAATTTAATACATCATAAATTTATTAAATGTTAACAATAATAAAATGATAATATTTCCAAAATTTGGTATTTTTATAGACAAACTTTAAAAAAAAAAAAAAAAAAAATTCAATTTAATTTTATTTATATTATATCAAAAGATTTTTTTATTTGTACTTCTGATAAAATATAAATGATTAAAAACTGTTAATTTAAATAACTAAAACAGAACTCTTAAAATCAATAGAATTCTAATCTAAGTTAACACTATTCCCCACGAATATCGATACTTTTATAAAGTCATGCATCACTATGGGCAAATAAATATAGTTTTTGAATAAATTAGATTTTATACCCAAATTATTTGAGAGCTATCACTTTGATGTCTCAATTCTTCATTTTGCTTCGCTGACTTACTGAATTGAGGTTTTAGAAAAATAAGTGAAAAGATAGTATTAAGATTGATTGGAATTTCTGCCATATTCTAGAAAGAATCTAGATGCTCCCTCTGCAGATCTTTGGATCTTTGGAAAGAGAGAAGAGTTACTTGAAAGTGATGATGGTTGAGGATAGTGTGCCTCTGCTTCCATTTAAGAGAGAAGTCGATGGGATATGTTCACATGCTATAGCTTCTCTGAATAAATATAGTGTTTCGTGATGATATTAGAGGTTTCACAATGGCGGGAGGGGAGTTAGTTTGCACGATGTTTTAAAACAGATTTCCATTTTCTAAGATTTGGATATAGTTTTAAGAGTAGGAAATAAGATTATTAAAGGGGAATTTTCTAACAGAATGAAAAGTTTAATTAACTGGGAATAAGCTAATTAGCAAGATATTTATTTATATACGCTAACCTAAATTTCAATTTTTTTTTTTTTTAATGCTGAACACAGAGTACAAAATTTATAACTTCATATTTTGAGTTTAATACCACAACTGGGATACTAGGGTTATTCGTATTGATTTAAGGCCTTGTTGCAAACTAAAATGTAACCATCTTTAAGTTAGTTTTTTGGATTAGTCTAACCAAATCTTCCACCAAATCAAAGGACTGACTGGCAGGATATACAGTTTAGAACAGATTTTCTCTGTGCAAGATTCACTGCTCAGTTCGGCTGTATCCAGGTAAATCGACTCTAGTAATTTAAACGGTATCAAACAAACAACGTGAGTAAGAATGGGAGGGAGGGAGTGGCAAGATAACCAGTCAGACCACTCAGTTGTGAATGTTAGAACCACTGCGATGGAAACCGCGCAGCGTATATGATTCTTCTTATCACCTAATAAATTATTGCCACCTAGAGCCTTATAAATAAATGTTGTCTTATAAAGCTTTAGCCTTAATTGCCACCTATTGGCCAATTTATGAGCTGGTTCCACCAATTAGTTTTAATTATTACTATTTATTTTTTTTTAAATCTACCAAGTCAACCGATATTTGTCGCTGAATTTTCGTTCTGTTGATTAGAAGATATGAAATTTTAGTAGGATATATCTAGCTTACACTTACTTTTAGTAGAAATGAGATTTTTACGATGTGCTAGTATTAAACTAAAACGTATAATTCACTTTATATTTATATCAACAAAAGAAACCACTTGTTCAGCCAATTATTTGCATAGAACATTCATATTGCCAAACTGTGAGCTCAGCGTCATTTCTTTTCTTCAAAAAAAAAACGAAAATATGTCCAGTTTGCATGTGTTACCTAATAAAGAAATTCCAACCAAATATCAACCAATTGATAATGTTGCTAATGCGATCTAAAGAAATAAAAATCCAAAATGATTTTTTACTTGAAATCCAGATTGTTACTTGAAAATGAATCAAAGAAAAGTTTGATTTTTTTTATAAATATGAAATAGAAAAAAAAATAAATAATGACCGTCTTTTTATTTACATTACTGTTAGAATCAGCTAATTCAGAAATAAGAAACCATTATTGAAGAAAACGTTGCTGAAGACGTCCTATCGTCTTTTATTACATCTATTTTAAAAATTTTGCCAATCTGAAAAGTGAGATAGATTTTTTTCTTTAAATATGTGGATGGGGTCCCACAATGCTGGATAATATCTGGTATTTTATCCATCGTAGCAAGCATATTCCTTTTGTTCCCGGCCGGTTTCGGATTTTCATCCATCGTCAGAGCTCACCAAGTTCGTGTAGAGAGTTCACTTCAACGCAATGTTTCTGTTACACTCACACTTGTTGGTTTTTTGATTGTATGTGCGGGAGGTTATAAGGTTATGTTACTATGTGTATATATATATATATATATATATGTGTGTGTGTGTTTAATGACAAAATAATAATAATAACAAAATAATAATAATTCCACTTTGTCAATAAAAAACACACATTTCGTAACATAATCTTATAACCTTTCGTACATATATATAGTCATATTGTTTTGTTTTTTGTTTTTTTTATGGATTTACTTCTTTATTCGTCGGGAACACTAAAGGACTCGAGAAGCAAGTACCGGGATTCCATTAATGGGTTATATCATCACCTGCGCAGATACAAAGGAAGGTCCTTGTGATGATTAGGAAGATTATTACCAGCAATGATTGGTTTTTACATTGGGGTTTTCCTTCGTCCCTAGATTTGTATAGAAATACGGTTTTGTATGATTTCACGATTATTCCTTCAATTCAACGAAAATTTAAATCTCTGGAACATAAGATAACTCTCTCATACTACTCACACGGATATGATCGTTTGACTGTTTTTGCTAGAGGAAATTTGGGGGGGGGCGTCTAATTTTACTTTAACTATCCAATAGAAAACAATAAATAGTTATTATGTTAGCAGAAACATTACGTTGAAATAATCTCTGTACACGACGAACTTGGGTGAATTTGCTCTGAAGATGGATGAAAATCTGTCCGAAACCGGTCAGAAACACTATAAATATGCATGTTTCGCGTCCGATAAAATATCGGATCTTATATTTTATTAATTTTTTTTTTTTTATAATATTATCCATCTCATTAACATTATTTTTGTTAATCCTCCACTCCAACAATCTTGTTTGATGATGTTTAATAATATAATGATTATCACTTCGTGTCGAACAACCCGAATCAAGCAGAAGACGGTAGATAAAGAAAAGAAAAGCATATACGAGAAGTGTATCCGTTTTTTGAAAGAAAAGTTCCGAGAGGAGTTCAGCGAAATGGATTTTACTGTAAAAGGGCTGTGGTTTGGAGCCCCCGATTCACCGGAAAATTCAGTTGGAGGAGATTGGAATGAAAGCAAGGGAACAATCGCTCCTATCGGAAAATATAATTGGATTCGCTAGGTATTATCCAGCATCATATATATGGGACTTAACGTTCAAATTCACCTCCTCTCTACCTTCCAAAAAATATTGGACTATCCTATCTGTCTATTATCTTATTTAGTTTTTGCAGTTTTTATGGACGAAGACTAACTAGTCATAATCTTATTTGACGTAAATATGTAGAATAGAATAGAATCGGGGGGGGGGGAGCCTCATTCCACTGCGACCTACAAATTGAGGTCTATTGTGGATCCCCTTAAATTACAGAACAGCCCCCAGCTTTGCCCTCCTAATCAATCCTAGCAAAGCTGAGAGCGGCTCCGTCATGAAGCTTTCAGCTTCGGGATTGCCCGTCCCCAATTGAAGAAACCTAATCCTCGCCAGGCCGGCGCACTCACAAAGGATGTGCGCCGGGGTCTCCTCCTCTACCTTGCAGAATCGGCATACCGCACTATCCGCAAGTTGTAGGTGGTGCATGTGTCTATTCAGCCTACAATGCCCTGTTAGTAGACCCACAATTAACCTTATATCCCTTCGGGTTTGGCTCAGTAGGTCTTTGGTAAATTTAGGCAAATGTCTTTTGATGAAGAGCTTTGCCTGCCTCTGTCCTGGTACGTAAATATGTAACAATCACATGTTTTATGTTTTTTTTTGTTTTGTGATATATTTTTAATCTTGTAACCGACAAAGTGTTTATTCATTGTTTTTTTTAATTCTGTTTTTTATCAGCAAGGTATCTGTTGTTGTATTGATTTTATTTATGATTGTTGATTAATTAAGGACCATTAGACGGTGATATACAATAATTACATATCTATCAAGATTGATCGGTATGCTGTGTTTTTCACCCACCTAACTAAGTTAAGGCAGCATCATTTTTATTTATATTTGTATTTGTTTCTCTCTAATTCCAAAATTACCATTAAATTATTCAATTGATTGTAACAATGTATTATTGTGATAATGATGGTTTATTATTGTATTGATAGTGATGGGAAATAGTGCCTTGTTTATTGTTTAGATTTCATACTTTTTTTTAAAACAAAATAAATAAAGCATTTAGAAAAATCCTGCCTTTTTTTTTCGTTATGGCATCAGAATTTTTATTTTCTATATAATATATATATATTTATATAAAAAAAAAAAGAAAAAACAAAAAAAAACAAAAAATGATTAAATTAAGTCACATCACATACAAATAATTTTTGTAATATTTAATAATAATTTATAACAATGTATATTTATTACAATTCATTTTTTTCTTTATTTTTGTAATATTTGTTTAATAATTTTTTTTTTTTTTTTTTTTTTTTTTTTACATTCAGAATCTGATGACGAAGAAAACATTGATTATAAGTATTCTTAAGATCTGTTTTATATGTAT
Organism: Triatoma infestans; assembly: GCA_011037195.1. Classification (NCBI taxonomy): domain Eukaryota; kingdom Metazoa; phylum Arthropoda; class Insecta; order Hemiptera; family Reduviidae; genus Triatoma; species Triatoma infestans. The sequence continues at coordinate 42,777 of JAAEAF010002488.1, read as the reverse complement.
GTATATATTTATATATTTATAGATACAACACACTATATGAACACAGTACACCTATTTATGGGTTTTCATTAAAATATATTATTATTATTATTCTATTCAAATTATTACATGGTAACCTATTTTCGTTTTATTTTATTTTATTTTATTTTTCCTTAATTATTATTATTATTATAATACAATGCTGTTGTCGAATTTTTTTTTTTTTTTTTTTTTGTAAAAAAAAGTTATATGGATAAATTGTTAAAAAGGGATTTTTTGCTTTTTTTTTTTTTTTTTTTTTTTTTTTGTACAATGGGATTTTACAATTTTTAAATATTTTATAGTAAAAATATTACATTATGAAAAACAATAATAAGTAACAATATTAAACAAAATATTACAACAATTATGTTCAAGAATTTTTTTTTTTTTTTTTTTACTTTTTGTAAAAAAAAAAAAAAAATAAACAAAAAATTGGAAGGGAGAAATTAAAATTACTACTCCAGTTTGTTTTTATACTGAGATGCAGTTTTCAGTACTGTAATGCTTCTAGTGTGACTATGTCAAAAACATTATTTTTTATTTTTTTAAACTGTAAGTTAATATTTAATAATTTTCTCATTACCAAAAGTAATAGCTGCACAAAGGGAAAATCAGTTTCTGATATATACTAGGTGGATAAAATATAGACAAACTTATATTTTAGAAATATGGTGATTTACTTGCCATGATAATCGTTTTCTATATCCTATAATCTGTCCAGTTTTGTGGCTATCTATGTTTCTATGAATCATTGAATACTCCAAGCGGATGATTGGCCCAGCGTTAGAAGTCCCGTTGCCTCGGGACAACAGGTATTTGCTTAACTAGGAAATTTCTTAGTTTAAGCCAGCCTCCTGGGAACGGGAACCCCACAGGTTATGTACTTGTGATGCCTCCTTTATGGAAATGTTTGCGCAATACGTTATTTTGTGTGTTGTGTACTGTTCTAGTGAGTGTGCATGGTTTACTGAACTGTGGTATCCCGTCTGGGGTCGCTACTCCCCAGATACCCCTTGCGATAAACAGGCAAGCCGGATCACGGCTGCAGAGATGAGGTTTCTTTGTCGTATTGAAGGGAAGACTAGGCGAGACAAAATAACAAACGAAAGAATAAGAAGTAGCCTAGAAATAGAACCCCTAATGAAAGAGATGGTGATGCGACAGTTGAAATGGTTTGGGCACAACTGCAGAAGGGAAGATTATAAAATAAGGCGAGATGTCTGATGGAAGTCAGAACTGCAGGTAAACGGCCCAGAGGAAGGCCAAGGATGGGGGTACCTAGAATACATTGAGCGCCTAGGGGTTAAAAGAGGACAATCGACCGCGTCCATGTAAAGAATGGCTCAGGAGAGAAATAAATGGAATGGATGGAATATCTGGCTCGACGCTGAAAGGCATAAGAGTCTCAGGGAAAGCAGAACAAGAAGATAATCGTTTTCATTCTCTATGGTCATCGACCCTTTTTTCCATGCGTTCAACCATCATCAAAGATTTTGTTGATAAGTATCGATCGTCGAACTCGTAAGTTCATATTAATCTTGTAGTGGAATGATGCTAGAGATCATAATATGATTAACGAAACATTTCCTGAAGATGAGTGAATCACTGAAATCGGTCGATGTCCGAGAAAAAAAACAAACTATAACTGCTGCCTATGAAAGAAAGAAATAATTTGTTTTCCCAATACTGTGGATTCAACAAACTATCAAATATCTAAGAAATTTGATTCAATAATAATTAGACTAGCATATTTTTGTTTGAAATGAAATTATGAAAAAAAAAAAGGTTATTTTTAGAAAATAAAAAGAATATTATAAATAAATGCACAGATGAAATAAAAGTCTCCAGCATGATAAGGCCCCCCCCATCCCCACAACCGTGTTTATAATAGTGCCCGACTTTAGAGAGAGGGAGATGAATGATCAAATCTTTTTTTTTTTATTGCAGCCCTAGAAAAGGTGGAATAATGAACTTGCATTACAAGGATGCAAGGATTTCACGCTTGAGATATATATTGCAAGATCTTGGTGAGCTATCGATCTTGGAAGTTTTCTTTACAAAAATATGATTGTCATTATATAAAAATAGTGCAGTGGTAAAGCCAAATCCCTGTCTTGATAGTATGGCAAACTATTCTACTCTTCCTGTAGAGTGTAACTACTATGAATACTAGTAACAGCAACCAAAGAGAGATCATCAATAAGACTAAAGACAGTAAGAGAAGAGAAACAAACCCAACCACTCTCTCGGTCTGGAGTGGGAGAAACTGTATAAATATAGGCGACGGACAGTCCATAAAAACATAGTTCAACACAGTTCGATACAGTTGAGGACAGTTCAATACAACCAATCACTACGTGTCATTCATTACCCATTTACACCACTCTACCTTAAACATTTCTCTATTGTAAAGTCCAGGCAGTCGCTGTCTCTTAACTAATATATTAGTTAACCAGTGTTAATAAAGTCAATCTCATTTCATCAACCAGACAAATTCTCTCCACCTAACACATCCATTATCCTAGTGAATATGTTTTTTTTTTAAAAACTTTGAACACTTAAAATATCTCCATCAGCAAACATACGTCATCAAACCTTAGTATGCTTTAGTATAGTGGCATTTTTGCTGTGATAAATTTGCAGAGCTCAGTGCCTGTGAAATATTATTATCATACTAATAAGTTGGGCAATTAAAAAAAAACAAAAACATATACTTCACAAAATAAATGCCTTCTTTGTGAACAATGCGGTATTAAAATCATCCAATTATGATGTAGGTTCGTCTGAAATAGTCTGGAGACAGGGCCGGATACAGAAAAAATTCCAAATATAGATAGGCGTGAGTATTTATGGCATCGCTAAAAGATACACGTCTAACTTTAACACCATATTTTTCCTCAAGAAGGTAAAATCGAAAATCGAGCCCACACTTCCATGATGAAGGTCTTTCATCTTGCTGAACATAAAAATGGATGAATGGTATTGAAAAAAAAAAAAATTCCAGCGAATAGGGCTCGAAATTAAAGTGATATTTAACTCAGAATTGTAACAGCAGCATAATGGACTAAGGAATGGTGTATATATACGTGTGCGTGTCTATATATAACTATGTAATAGGATCCAAAGAGAGGATTTGTAGCAGGGCAAAGGAGAGGCAAAATGACAGGACCACTCTCTCTCGGACTACATTGGAAGAAACTACATAAATACAGCGACGGGAGATAGATAGAACACAGTTCATACAACTGAGATCACTCGCCAGTCATCACGTGTCCATTACCCTTTACGAGTCTTACCATACTCTACCATTAAGTGTAAAGTCCAGGCAGTCACTTCTTATATTATACAATGTTAGCCATATTTTGTTTGTCCATTCAAACCACACCATTTTTCTCCTTCTTCAACCCCATTACACTGGTAAAGGGGTCAAGTTACGCTGGCATTTGTAGACAATATCGTCACATTTCTATGGGTTTTGGATGAAAAAGATGTTTACTCCTCAATATTGGAAAAAAAAATCATGAAAAGTATACAATTTGAAATTCTCCAAATTTTCACAAAAATATTAATTCATTTTTCAACTATAACAAGTGGAAACTGAAGTGGCAGATATAGTACAGTACCACAACTGTGAATGGATTATTAGTTAGGTACTTAGTTAGAAGTAGCGTTGAAGTTGTTTTTTTTTAAAAAAGTGTTCATAAAATTCATTTCTGAGAGAATAATCTGAACAAAAAACTGCATCACGTATAATGGATATAAACAGTTGTTTTTCCGTTTCCAAAATTTTTCTAATACCTTTTTATTTATTTTTTTTTTTAATATAAGTAATACAATCAACATTCTAATTCTAGAGGTTTTTGTTTTACATATTGCACTATTTGAATTTTTTTTTTTTAATTTAATTCAAACCTAGGGAGGGGACTGTGATACACACAATATTTCCAGGGAACTACAGTTTTGGATATATTTTTTTTATTTTTTGAGCAACATGGACATAAAAAAATTTTTTTTTGGTAATTTATATTTATTTCAATTTTGTGAATTTAATTTGTTTTTTTTTTTTAAACATTTTTTTTCTTCTATTAATTTTAATTACAATTTTTACTTACTCTAACATAAAGCTGTTAAAACTTTGCAAATATAGTAATATGAAACATTTTTTTGTTTTGTTTTGTTTTAATCTTAAAAATACATTCACAAAATAAATTTTTTTTAAAAATAATTCAAAACTTAAGATTTCTTTAAAACAAAAAATCAAGAAAACAAAAAAAAATAATAATAATAATGACATGTAAAGCTATAATACAGCGATCGTAGCGATAAATATATATATAAACACATAGTAATTTGTACAATATTTATTATTATTTATATTTATATAAATACTTTTTTATTTATTTTTGTATCGAGGAAATACATCTAATGATAAAAATTTACAATTATTTTTTTATAATACATGTTGTCCACAAAGACCCACACTACTGCGCTAGTTATGAAAAAAAAAGTGTAATTTATAAATGGTTTTAAATTTCAGCAACATTTTAAAAAATAAATACAATGATTCTTGTGGCAGATTTGTTGTAATTGATAGTGATAAATCAGCTTACTAATTAGGACACAACTAACAGATGCTAATAACTGCCGGAATTTAATGTTCCTAGTATGGAAATAAGAATTGTTTCGGATGATATTTCTATGGAGAAAGTGATTTTTATTACAGTGCGCGTGTCTTTGAAAAAAATCATTGCCCATCTATTCACTCAGAACCATATCTTTTGTGCACAGAATCGCCAGGTTTTTTTTTTTTTTTAGGTTTGTAAAAATGTAGTAACACATCTCTCTGATTGGAAGAGAAAATGCTCAAAAATGGGGAGTGAAAGTGGGTGGAGAAGATATCCTGTACAGGTAGCAGTTTGCGGACGATCAAGATCTTATTGCTGAAGATGAGGAAGACCTAGCCTACATGTTGAGGAAGTTGTTCGCAGCCTACTGAGAATTAGGCTTAGAGATCAGTAAGTCTAAAACGCAATACGTGGTGGTAGACGGATCTTCTCCAATGTCCCTGATTGTGGAGGATTGGCAACTATATCAGGATTGGTGCCTGGGTTATCAGCTACTGGGTCTTCAGAATTGGATATCTAAAAGAAAATTGTAAAGGGAAGACAAGCTATCCAATTATTAAACTCGGTACTTTGGAGTAAATCTATCCGCATGGAAATTAAAAAAAAAAAGGCTCTTCCACGTTTTCATGGCGAATATAACCCTCTACACGGTAGAAACTTGAAGCCTAACAAAGAAATTGGAAGATAGGCTATTAACCTTGGAAATTGATTTCTGGAGAAGAAGCTGCAGAGTCTTCAAGTTATGGCACGTGCCAAATCAGGAAATCTGAAAACATTTTGTATTCCGTTGAAACACGTAAGTTAAAATGGTAGGGCAATGTGATGCGAATGAGTAGTGAGAGATGGCCTAGGAAAAATTATTGATTTTATTCCTAGTGAGAGGAGAAGGAAAGGCAGGCCTAGGAAAACTTGGATGGAGGGTATCATCGAAGGAATGGGTTTTCGAGGCCTTCGGGAAGGGGAGTGTGAAGACAGGGAATCTTCGACTTTGGGCATTGGGATATGATTCCTTAGGAATTGTCTTTGACCCAAAAAAAAATGTATAAATATAAATAGAAGAATAGGAAGAAATGTCTACAAGAAAATAAAGTCATTTTTGGCAAAGTATTGGCGAGAAAAATCTAGCAATTTTTGCTAAAGAAATCCAGTTGGCTGGTTAAAAAGATGTACGTAGAAAAGTATGATGAAAATTCCTGCTGAAGGCCAGGAAAAAATTAGAAGATAAAGTAAACCAAAAATCCAAGAATTATCTAAAGTCTCGGAACAGTATAGGACAAGTAGAAGTGATTATGGCAATCCAAATCGGGAAGGTAATAACTGATTGATGGTTAGAAGAATAGAAGAATGGTAATTCTCGTTTGATCTCTGTTGAGGGCGGGGTAATGGTTCTTGGCGTTCAGATGTCTTAGCGTTTCCTGTGTGTATTCAGCCTAATATCATGGAAACTACTTAAACTGACACGCCCACGTTAAATATTATATAAAAAGGTGTAGAGGAAGCTGTATGCAAATAAATATCTAACGTTAGTTTATTCCGACTGACAAAAGAATGAATAAAAATGACTTGGTAAGAGCATAATTAGGCTTCTGGATCTCAACTTATAGATAGGCATTCTTAACCACTTCCTTTCATCCAAAAAAAAAAAATCAACCCCCTGAAATATGACGGATTAAACCTTAAAAAAATCTTATATAAACTGAGGAGAATTGATTGAAAAAAAAAAAAAAGGAGGTGCAAGATTTATCTAAAGGGTTGGTAGAAGTGTGAACCGCCAAGCTGAGGTATATTGGCGTGGTAATGAGTTCGATTATCCAGATTTGGGCTTGGATTTTATTTCATGTAGTAATATTATAATAATTTATGTTTATTATCTGCCTCCGTTTATTTCTACTTATCGATAGTTGGACGTAAGGTCTCCTTTTTTTTAAAAAAAACGATAATTTTTTTACTTTTGCTTTCTTTGAATATCGAGTGATTTTGAAACGATAAGAAATGTCGGTCAGTGGTCTGTATGTCTTGAGAATTAATTATTGTAAATGACCAAAATAATAGCAAAGAGGCTGACAGAGTATACGGACCAAATTTTAGGTGATTACCAAGCTGGTTTTAGAAGGAGTAGAGCAACCACGGACCAAATATGTGCATTAAGGCTGATTCATGAAAAATGTTGGGAATACAACATCGATGTTCACCATTTGTTTGTGGACTTCAGGCAAGCATATGACAGCCTTTACAGGGATAAAGTTTTGCAAATTATGAAAGAATTTGCCATCCCAGATAAATTAATTCGGCTCGTTAACATGTGCCTCATAAAAACGACTGCAAAAGTCAGAATTAAAGGGGATTACTCTCAAGAGTTTGAGATAAATAGAGGTCTTAGGCAAGGTGACGTACTCTCCACAATCCTATTTAACCTGTCCTTGGAGAAAGTTGTCAGAGATATTGAGACAAACCCAAACGGAACGATATTTAACAGGTCAAGGCAGTACCTGGCTTATGCAGATGACATAGTACTTTTAGGAAGAACCTTAAGGGCTCTGGAAGAGTGCTATGACCAATTGGAAAATAGTGCCAGGGCTGTGGGTTTGTCCATTAATACTGACAAGACCAAGTACATGCTATGCTCTAGGCACGACAACCGAATTTGCAACGCTGCTTCTGTGACGTTAAGTGGAAGAACGTTCGAAAATGTAAAAGCCTTTAAATACTTAGGTACCATCTTCACTAAAGAAATGGATGTTAGAAAAGAAATTAAACAGAGGTTGGCTGCCGGAAGTAGATGCATGTTTGCTTTAAATAAGATCCTTAAATCCAAAAATGTCTCTCGAAAACATAAGATAAACATCTACAAGACAGTTATCCGGCCGATAGTTCTTTATGCTTCGGAAACTTGGATACATGAATGAGAGCGAGTGCAATCAACTTCTGGTGTGGGAAAGGCGTGTGTTACGTAAGATTTACGGGCCAAATCTTATAAATGGCTCGTGGAAGATAAAAAATAACACAGAGCTGAAAGAATTGTTTGCATCGCCGGATCTTGTTGCCGAGGTGAGGAGCAAAAGATTGATATGGCTGGGGGACATTTGGAGAGAATGGATGAGGATCGAGCACTGAAAAAGCTTTTCCGGAATCGCCCAGAAGGAAGGAGGAAAGTGGGAAGACCTAGAAGGAGATGGTTGGAGGATGTGGAGGAGGACCTCAGAAGGCTTGGTGTGAGGCATTGGAGAAGAAAGGCCCTAGATAGAGAGAGCTGGAGACAAATTACTAAGGAGGTCAAGGCCCTTCAAGGGCTGTAGTACAAAAAAAAAAAAAAAAATATATATATATATATATATAAATTACACCTTTTTTAAACAACTTTTCATAAATATTTTAATGAACACCATGTAAAAAATCCCTTGAATAACATTTTTTTAAAAAATTTATTTTTTTTATTTTATTTATACAAGACTGAAAATGTAAAAATGGATTCATTCGTTATAATAATAATAATAAAATAATAAATAAATTCTCAACAAACCAATCGTTTGTGACATTTTTGTTTCTTTAACGAACATTTGTTTTTTTTCCCGTTTTTTTTTTTTTGAAGTAAAACAAAAAAAACAAATACTTTAATAAATTCAAAAAAAAAAAATAAATTAATAATATAAAAACGTAACAAAGAATTTTAAAAAAAATCTTTTTTTTTTTAAATTTATTGTAGCCAAACATAAAAGGAACTTAACACATTATTTGATAACTAATAACTAAAAAAAAAAAACAAAAAAAATTTCTAGGCGCCTAATAAAAACGAAATTTTTATAAACAAAATAAATTTATTTTAAATCATTTTTTAAATTTTTTTTTGTTTTTTTTTTATCTTTTAATAATTCAAAATGCCTACATTATTATTTTTTTTTTTTTTTTGAAATAATCATAATAATAATATTAATAATACAATTAGAACTGTTAACAGTTCTGTTTATTTTTAAAGCATTGAATCATCACGTAGTTTTTTTTGCTATTACACGGAGATATCATTTTTTTTTTTTGAGATCTGAATCTTTTTTTACTTTTTCATTAAAGTTTTCTGTCTTTTCCATTTCGTTATTTATTTATTTATTTTTTTTTCATTTCCACCACTCTAAGTTTGTAATTATTATTATTTTTACTTTTTTTTTTACACTACTAAAATTAAACCACTTATTTTAGTTTATTAAAAAATTATATCTCTGAGGTCGGTAAAGTTTATTGTAATTAACGGTCATCCGTTTCATTTTTTCCAAAAAAAAAGAAAAAAAAAAAGAAAAAGATATTAAACTTAATTTGCTATTTAAATAATGCATTATATAAACAAACATCACATAATCCCACGGTTGACTAGATACCATATTTTCTCCTCTTCAATCTACAAGATGTATATTACACATATTTAAGTGGCTACACCGTGATGTTGATTGTGATGATGATGGTGATGATGACCGAACATGACCCCAGAGAAAGGCGAAGGTCACTGATGATGTTTCAATGCCCCATTGGTAGCTGGATGATGAGCGGTGACTACATGATGTGCCGTTGCACCATGATGCGCCCCAACAGCCGTACCACCGCCACCAGCGCCGCCGCCACCATGATGATTAGCGTTTGCACTATTATTATTATTATTATTCTGTTGTTGTGCCGCTTGTCTTTGATTATTTTTCTTATTTTTCATACGCCTATTTTGAAACCAGATTTTCACTTGTCTTTCGGTTAAATTTAAATTACGTGCCAATTCCCATCTTTTTTGTTTTGAAACGTACGCATTAAATAGGAACTCTTTTTCTAGTTCCAATGTTTGGAACTTTGAATAAGGTTTACGTTTTTTTCTTACAGTTACTTGGCCAGTCCACTCCAATGGATTACTACTTACACCCATGCTTGACATATTGACACCAGTCAGTGAAGCCGCTGTAACAAAAACAAAAGGCTGTCAGTAAAATTTTATTGGCATTTCTCGCCAATATAATATAAAGTATTTTTTAAACAAACTTCAGATGCTGGAATTAAATTATTTTTATAGCTAGCTTTATAAAGACATATTTATAATTATTCACGAATAAAAAACTTAGGCAATATTACTTATACGAAAATTATCTTTTCTGATATGGAAGAAAAAAAATCTGGTATGAAACACTCACAGAACTTTCTCTTACTCTAATTAATACAATTTATTCAAGAAATTTTCATTTTAAAATTCCACCATTACTATGTTTAGTTAAGCTGGCCATAAAAACGATAGTGAAGACTATACTTCTATACCTGAACAGCCTTATGTGTGGAGCGCTCTAAGTCAAAACCAAGAAAGCTTGTGTTAAATTTAAAGTAACTGACAGACCACCAATAATACCCCTCCACTAAAATCAATTTCTTTTTCAGAACAATGTTTCAAATAAATGTGAAAAGTTTTTATCAATACAACAGGCATTCCAAATTTAAAAAAAAAAAAAAAAATCGTTGTAATAGTACCGCCAAGATAATTCAACTACAGCAGAGAGAAGAGAGGCTCTCTCTGGTTAACAGAGACTACTCTCTGACTTAGGCAGGCTAGGAGTGGGAGATCCTGTGTATATAAGCCAGTGGGAATCTATCTAAAGAATCTATCAGATATAACCATACAACTGTACATCGCATCATGTCATATTTTTTATGATATCTTTACTCTCACCATTCATTCTATCATTTTCATTATAAAGTCCAGTGCAGTGAGTATAAACTTAGCTACATTATATTAGTGTCTTCATATCTAGTTCATTTAATCAAACGTAATTCCTCTCCTCAAGAACTCCATTATAATCGTTGTAACCCTTTTTCGAGAGCCTTCAAAAAAGAACAAAAAAAAAAACAACGACTCAAAAACATATTCGGTAAAATCGCATCGATTTTCTATAAATTTGGAATTCTATCAATAATTCTATTAATATTACTTAGGTGGTAAAACCATATATTATAATAAAGTACTACTTTACTCTATAGAGAAAAATATCAAACAAATATGTTTACTATTAAATTTAAGGAAAATCATTAGAGCCATTCCCCCACCCCTAAAATCAAGAAAAACTAAAAAAAAAAAAATTACTAAAGCCCTACATTCTGTTGATGGATTTTGTCCGAAATCTTCGTGTCCAATGCGCGATGGTAGTACCTAAACGAAATATCAAGTTTGACCTTCCTCAAAACTTTTCACACACACCATTCACTAAAAAAGTTTTTTTTTTTCACAGGGGACCATAAAATATGTATTTCTACTAAATTCAATGGCGAAAATTTTTAACCGATCGCAATTATCCGATTTCCTCTTAGGATTCCTATTAGGAATATGAGAAACTAAAAATAATACTCATTAGCGTCTTTTTTTTTTCTTTTTTACTTTCTCTTATTCCTAGTAAGAGGAAGTATTGTAATCGTGTCACATATTCGATATCGAATTTTCACCGGAAATATCCGTTTTGAAGTCCCCTGAGTTCAAAAAAGTGGCTTTTAGCAAATGGTCTCTCAGTGTGTATATATATGTACGTGAACAGTATAGCTCAAAAAAATGAAAAACCGTAGAAAGTTGAAACTTGATATTCCGTTTAGATATCACCATGGGATCTGACAGTATCTGTCAAAATTCCTCAACCGGAAGTACCACTTTACTTGTTTTTTTTTTGTGCCATTTTCTCAAAAATGGCTCCGATGATTTTCTTTAAGCTTGGTGTATCAACTACATATACAAAGAGCTATAACTTTTATTTGAAACATTTCTCTGCGAAAATTCATTTAAGGGCACTTCCGGTGGATGGGAAGGATTAGGTTTCCATCTTTACTAATTTTTTTTTTTTTTTTACGTTTTTGTGATTTTCTCAAAAATTGCTCCAACGATTTTCTTTAAACTTGGTATATGAACTACATATACAAAGGAGCTACAACTTTTATTTGAAACATTTCTCTGGGAAAATTCATTTAAGGGCACTTCCGGTGGATGGGTGGGGTTAGGTTTCCATCTAAAGTGCTATTTCAATTTATTAGACAATTCTGCCTTCTAAATAATTTTAATTAGAATTAAATATGTTGTTGAAATTCCGAGTTTCAAAAAATCGGATAAACGGAAGTGCGTTTACTTACACTGACTAAATGATTTTTTCACTTTTTCGCGTTTTTCTCAAAAATAGCTCCGACGATTTTCTTGAAACTTCCTATATAAACTAAACATACAAAGATCTACAACTTTTATTTAAAACATTTCTCTGGGAAAATTCATTTAAGGGCACTTTTAGGGGGGGGGGGTTACAGCTTCTCTAAATTGCTATCATAGTTGATTATCAATTCTATCACCAAACAAAAAATTAATTAGAAATCAAACGAGGCCAAAATTCCGAGTTTCAGAAAATTAGTAAACCGGAAGTGCGTTTTTACTGAACAGGTTTTTTTCGACGAATTTCGTTGAATTTGGGTACACAAACTATAACCTTTGTCAATTATAATTTTAAAAACAGGAGTAAGAGAAAGTTGTGTGAGTGTTTCATACCAGATTTTTTAAATTAAGACCGCATCAATATCTATGGTTATTGGTCTATATCTATGGCCTTGTCCAGTGCTCTGCCGGTTTCCGGGAAATGTTCTCTCGTTATAGACAACACTGCTCATCACAATAAAGTGGTAAAATCATTTAGTAAAGCACTTTCGGTTATCCGATTCTTTTCAAACTCAAAATTTCAACAACATATTCAATTCTAATTAACAATATTTAGATGACAGAATTGTCTAATAAACTAAAATAGCACTTTAGATGAAAACTAACCCTACACCTCCACTATAACTGCCCTTAAATGAATTTTTCCAGAGAAATGTTTCAAATAAAAGTTGTAGCTCGTTGTATGTGTAGTTGATATACCAAGTTTAAAGAAAAAATCGTCGGAGCCATTTTTGAGAAAAACGCAAAAAAGTAAAAAAAGTAGCTAGTAAAGTGTACTTTTGGTTGAGGAATTTTGACAGGGAACATACTGTCAGATCCCATGATGATTCCTAAACGGAATATCAAGTTTGTACTGCGGTTTTTCGTTTTTGAGCCATACTGTTCACATATATATATAGACAATTTGCTAAAAAGCACTTTTTTGGACCTCAAAACTGATATTTCCGGTGAAAACTCGATTATCGAAAATTTGACACGATTACAATACTTTCTCATACTGGGACTAAGAGAAAGTAAAAAGACCCTAAAGAAGAAAGAGAAAAATCTTGTATGATAGAATAATGGAAGCTTTTATAAAGTGAAGAAGCAAAAAAATTGGCTCTGGATACTGAAGAATGAATTAAGCTCGATAAAAGAACTCATGCTGTATAAAGCTGTATAAAAAGAAAAGAAAAAAGTATTGACTAAGAGAGAGACAAAAAAAAGAAAACCTATACTTTAAGCTAATTGTGTTCCAGTTTTTCCTTTGTTATTGAAACCGAAACATTAAGGAGACTATATGGCTGTAATGTGATGGTGTGGATGTGTGTTTTAGTGATCGTTTGCTTGTGGCTTGTGGCGTGAGCGTTTTAGCGAAAAGGGCTTGTGTTTGTTTGAGATAAAGCACCACTGATTATAAAATAAATATATTTTCTAACTGAATTTAAATAGCTTTATAATATCACAGCGATTAAGTATAAATCAATTAATTAATCTAGATTAGATGCTAAACTCTTATGTTTTAACTTATAACTGGCACTGATACTAAGAGAGCAATTCCTGAAGTAGTGTTCTGTTTGAAGGCTGAGTTTGGACTCTATCTATTCTTTGCACTTTTAAAGCTGATGGCTCTCTTCTTTGGAATTGCTCTCTCTCTCGCGGGGGAATTCACTTATACAAAAGAGTTGCCCTAACGGAATTTAGTGTCTTTGTTTTCTTAATAGCAATGACCAGATTTAATATACCTGGTTCTAAAATACACACTTTTTGAAGGTAAATTCACAGCACTAAAATAATTATAAAATATTAACAAAAATACAATTTTGGATACTATAAAATATTCAGAAACTTTAAACTATTATTTTTCGATTTTGTCCTTCCACTACATGGCCATGAGAATGACGAGACGGTGCAGTGAAGTCATGGGTTTAATAAAAATAACAGCAGCATCTTTGAAATGTTAAACGAAATATTGATCTAAAAAGTGTGGAAGGGGGTAGGGCGGTTATTTATTTAATTAACAAACACTCATCAACGAAGAATGTAATAATAATTATTGAATAAATACATCTATCTAAATGTTCATTATGAATGAATATTAAGAAATGAAATAAATTCTAAAAATTATATTTATTTGTTTATATTATTAGTGAACAACTGAACATTCAAATTAATTCTCATAAAATAATAGAACAAAAGACATTCTTATATATATATATATAATCAGGTTGCAATAAAAACAGATGAAGTTTGAACAATAACTGAGACGATGCGTAACGAGGACACTGATAAGGCATAGAAAGATCTGACAGCCAGGGGCATCTTGATAAATAATGTTGTTAGCTTCATATCTATATTTATGTTTATATCATATGAATTATATGAACAGGGAAGTAAGAAATTGTAAAACGTTTATGATGAAGTAATTTAGTTCTTTCTCTCAGTCTCTCTCTCTCCCTCTGTCTAATTTTTTTTTTTTTTTTTCAATTATTCCTTAACGATGTTTTCAGATATTCATGTCCAAACTATTCATTGATTTTGCATCAAAATCGCGCATAAAATTACTAATTCCTTAAATCAAATCTAATTCGTAGCAAAAAAAAAAAATTAAACAATACTAATCATATAAATTGCTAATGAGGAATATTTACAAATAAGAAGTGAATGCGAAAGAAAGATAACTTCAAAGTAGAAAATTCATCAAGACTTCTTCTACAGGATTTTGTAAAAGGAATATAAATTTTCTAAAATAATTACTTAACTTCTGTTTTTTTTTTTACTAAAGTAAGAATAATGTGAAAAATACTTTACTAAAATCAATGACTTAAGTAAGTTGTGCTTTTAATATCAAGTGATTAAAAATAATTACAGTGTTGCCACCTTTCAATTAAATGAAATGGTAAAATATTTAAGAATGTTTTTTTTTTTTTTTTTTTAAATTAAACACTAATATGTATTATTAATTATTATGCAGGTGGTAAAACCATAAATTACACTTTAATCGTACTTTAGAGGAAAGCATGACGCTATTGTTCTACCAGGGCCCCCCTCAAATAAATTCCTCGGAAATTGTTTCAAATAAATGTGATCGATATTTATGTGTGTAGATTAGATTAGATAGGGCGGGCCTCATTCCACTGCGACCAACAATATTAGAGGTCTATTGAGCCCATGAAATTATAGCACATCTCTCAGTTTCGTCCTCTTTATCAGGCCTAGCAAAACTGAGAATGGTTCCGTCATGAAGCTCATGACTTCGGGATCGCTTGTCCATAGTTGAATAAACCTTGTCCTCGCCAGGGCGGCACACTCACAAAAGATGTGTACCGGGATTTCCTCCTCGGCCTTGCAGAATCGGCATACCGCGTTATCTGCAAGTGGTAATTGGTGCATGTGCCTATTCAGCCTACAACACCCTGTTAGTAGACCCGCTATTAGCCTTATGTCCCTTCGGCTAAGACTTAGTAGAGCCCTGGTAAATTTAGGCAAATGTCTCTTAATGAAGAGCTTTGCCTGATGTGTGTAGATATTATACGAAGTTTTAAGAAAATCGAGAAAAACTGAGGAAATAAAAACATTCAATAGTGCCGCAGTTCTAGTTTTTAAATCTTGACCGAAACCTTTGCCTATTCGTTAAATAAATAAATAAAATTCAAAAAAAAATTCGTATTCATGCGACTCCAAAACGTGTATATCCGGTGAAAAATCAATTTTGAAAATCTGGCAGGATCGCAATACCTCCTCTTTCTAAGAGAAAGTAAAAATCAGATTAGTTTCTTTTACTAAAAGTAATTGTAACTATAAAGCAATTAAAACACTTGTGACAGACAAATTTTCTTCTTTGGCAGTTTTACTAATGTAGTTTTCTTAATATAAATGTAAAGGGGTCGAGACATGTCTCATGACCTACTATGTTTCCCACCTCCTCTCAGAGGGGGCAATCTAAGGATCATATCTTGGCATTGGATGGAGAGATAAAGAGAATAGAGGCTAGTCTAGCCGCCAGCTTACCGCCACAATTCACTCTCATACAAACCCATTCGAACAACCATAAACACTCAACGACCATCCTCTCACGACTTTACTGTACCAGTTATTCTGTCACTCTCTTCATTCCCATCACAAGATTAAATCTTTTGGCCACTATTCATCAATGCAGAGTGTTTACGTTATTATGTTGTCCAATGGCTAACACTTTTGTTTCGGTCGAGCCACCCTAGATTCCATTCTATCTTATGATATCCTTAATCTCCAACTCCCTCAGCATTCCTTTCAGAATGATGCCCTCCAAAATATACAGAACCTAGTATTGGTGAAATGGGGGCACCGAGAGTTCATGACCTAGTTGGTGGTACACCGTTTCTTTGACACCATTGTACCATTCTGACTTAAAGGGCTATACGTCCTGCCTATTGTGTGTAAATGATTGTGTAGGCTATCAGGACTCTCTATTGTATCCTACTCAGACAGAAGATACTTCAAGTATTTCTATCTAGCTAGACATTTTTCAAATTTCTTAGCCTGGAGACACCCTTCCGTGTCCCACCAGTGCTTCTCCCAGTTACCTATTCCTCCATTGTCTGACTTCCTTCTTGCAAAATTGCTCTGTGGCAACCACTGCAGTACTCAGAAGATGGTTCATAACTAAGAGTTACCAATATTGTACATGAACGCTGCTTGTATTTTAATATACTACACACATTTTTTTTTGTTAAATTATTTATGCGAAACCCAAGCAAGGTTTACTGGATTTCTTTCTAAATATCTGTTACAATACCGGTTGATTGTAAACAAAAACAAAAAAATGTTTGTTATGATTTGAGATAGTAAGAAAAAGTGATTTTAAAATTTTTTTTATGCCATTAAATTTGCATAAATAAATATGAAAAAGAATACTGCCAAGAGAAGTTATTAATAGTTGATACAAATACTGTATAGTCCCTGTAATTTTCTCTAGGGGTGGTACCGTTACCGATAAAAATCAGTTAAAATATGACGGGCAAGCGATTAAGTACAGTAAATCCTTTCAATATCTGGTTGTCCCGTTCTCTCCTTCTGTTAAGTTTTATCAAACCAGTAATCACTTTCTGGCTAAATGTGCTACAGCCAATTCCTTGGTTTTTTTCGCTACTGAAATCTTGCAAGAACGAATCTTGCAATACTAAATGTAAACTGTACGATTCCATTTCTGAAAGCACATTACTTTACTCTGTGGAAGTGTGGGGGGATACAATTTTATGGTGACATTCTTGAGAGAGCGCAGTTAAGATTTCATAAATTACTGCTTCATCGGCCAAAAATCATTCCTGACTATTTTGTTCGATTAGAAAGTGGCAGAATTCATACTAAATTTAAAGTTTTTAAAAAGGATGTTAGGATTCTGGATGCATTTGCTTAAATTGCCGGAACATCAGCAGCCTAAGATTTGCTATTTGAGGCTCCTAGAACTTAGTAACAATAGTATACTTCCACATAATTGGATAAGTTCATTTAAAAAATTATTTATTCTTAGTTTTGGTGCAGAGGAAATATGACAGGCTGAATCTTTTGAAACTGTCAAAGAATCTTATCAGAGTTTTACTTGATTCATTTAAAAAGCATTTAATTATTCAGGATGTTGAATCTGGTATTTTAAGTCTCGCTATAATCTCCATTACAGATGTATAAGCAGTTCTTCTCTGGAAGAATCATACACCACATTACCCCTACATATTAATAAACTCTTTGTCTGATTGCACAGTTGATACTCTAAAATAAGAGAATCTGCAATCTCTATTTACACAGAAATTCTTTCTGTAACTGCCATTTGGGTACTTTCAATAATCCAATTGATATTCTTCACTTTCTTGTGTCCTGCGCTTTCGTATTATACAATCAAATGTTTAGCTTCCTACTATTCATTTTTAGATACTAGTTTTGAAAAATTTGTCAAAATAATAGATTTATCTGTTTCAGACCAGTCAAACAAAATAAACAATATATATTAGTTTTGTATAAATTCTTTGAATATAATAAGACTCATTATTTCCAGCTTCATGTTTGTTTCCTAGACTTTAGTGTTTTTTTCCTAGCTTATTAGTAGGCCAGGGTAAAAAAAAAGGTGTAAATGTTTAGGATGAAAATTTAGCTTGATGAATTTTTTTTCAGGTTTTTTATTCACCTAATTGTACGAATGTTTTAAATACTTTTAAGATTAATACCCATTTGCGCCATTGCGGGTCAAATATCAAATATATAAGACTTTATCTCGGACAGTAGCATGTTATGGTGCTCAAGTGTGGGGGCATGAACAATATGAACTGTTGGAGAAATTTCAAAGATACTTTCTTAAAAAGTTGTTTTCTCTTCCTGCCTGCACTCCCAACTATATGCTGCATATCGAAACTTCCTTAGATCCGGTTTTTCTCTTCACATTGAAACTTGATATAAGTTATTGTCTCAATTTGCTTGAATTACCTGACCATCGCTTGCCTAAGATAGTGGCCATGGAAATAATTAGGCGTAAATTATCATGGTTTTCTTCGTGGATTAGTTTATCCCAACTGCATGGCGTACACTTTGACTCATCAATCCAGGATAAATCCGTATGGTCAAAGCAACTAGGCTCTTTAATTTCTACTTTAACACATTTTTATAGAAAAGAATCTCTTGAGCGTGCTAAAAATTCTGATAAGTATCTGTTGTATTGAGCTTTAATAGAAAACAAAGAAGATTTCGGTACTCATTGCGGGTTGAACTCAGTGACTTGTTTTAATTTATCTGATCTGAGTTTGTGGTTTAAACTCAGAGGGGAGCTCTTAAATTTAAATAGAGTCCCTTGGATGGAGAGGGATTCGGACAAGGAGTATTGCCAGGTGTGTAATCTTCGGCAGCCTGAGACTCTTTATCACTTTCTTGGGGAATGTCCAGCATTTGTTGACTCGCGAAAAAGGTTCTTCGGCTCTGATCTCATTTCTGGTAGATTTATTGTTGAATTGTTTTCCACCTCAGATCGGTTATTGCTTAAATTTGCTCGTCATATTTGTGGCATAAGAAATTTAAGATTTTCAAACTAAATATTGTATGTACTCTTCACATAATGAATGTACAGTTTTTTAAACAGTATAATTCAGAGAATTTAATACATTTTTTTTTCGTTTTGTCTCTTTTTATTTTTATGTTATTTTATTCATTTCTTTTTCTGTATATTTTTTATATCTGTATTTTCTTTGTTTTTTGTGTAAAAGTTTCCTAATTTACATTTTACTTATTACATTATTGTAATTATTTTAATTTTTTTCTTTCTATTAACTTCTCATATTTTTTTGTCTACTTACATTTACATATTACTTTGCTTCAATTGCAAATAGTTATTTTATTTTTGTATATATTTATGATATTGTATTTAAGACAAACTCCGGCAGACGGCTTTGGCCATGCCTACCTATTGTACTTATTTTTATATATCAGTTTTTGTATTTATTTTCTTTTGTATAAATAAAGTACTATTTAAACTAAACTAATGCCCAGTTTTTAATTTTCTGATTTTAGCTAGTTTAAATTAATTTTTAATATTGTTATTGTAATTTTCTACATTTCAATTACTATTAACAAGGAATTTTTCATTTCCATTTTTCTATTTGATTTTCCTCATTTAATTATTTGCTATGGTAACATGCCTGGAACATTGTTGTATCCTCTGTATGCCTCTGGGCTAAAATACGTAGATGTACAAATAAATAAAGAATTACGAAATGAAAGAATTAAAAAAAAAATAGTTGAAAGCAAAGAAATTAAAATAATTGTTACAGTTCAATGACCGAAAGAAATTTGCTTGCAAGAGAGTTGCATAAAAAAAAATCAATCTCCACACTAACAACCACAAATATTTCTCTTATAAAATGACTTTACTTCTCCAGCCAGCTCAGTAAAATTATATTTAACAAAAATTGAAATATAAATTAAAGTAAAAAAAAAAAAAATCCAAGATTTCATTGCTTAATTGCTAAATTGGATCTTGATAGACAGAATCTCTATTGAACTACTTAAATCTTAAATCCCGTCATATAACTCACAGTTCATTATCGGTACAAAAGAAATTCTAAAGATCTTGATTAAGAAATTAAATTTAAAAAAACAAAAATCAGAAACAAAAAATTTTTTTTTTGTTTTTAAATGAATTATTTTTATATCAATTAAAAATGATACGGAATAAAATTGAAATTAAATAATAATATTTCTAAGAATATCAATCTCTATGAAACTACGTAGAGAAGTCTCTCTTATCTCTTCAATTGCTAACCACAATATAAATTGCAAGTTTATCTCAATAAAGATGGATAGACTCTAATGAACCGTTTTTTTTTTTTTTTTTTGTCAACCATATCTTTTATTTTTTATTACAGTTCTACTAGTTTCAAATGTAGGGCAAAATTTTTTTAATGATAATAAACAATTAGCATAATAAATATTTTGAATCTACATGTATTATTAAATATTTTTAATCAGCATAAATTTTCTTAATCCCTTCCAAAACTGATTTCATCTTTGTTAATTCAAAAGATCGTAACAAAAAAAAAATAATAATAATTTTGGATTTTTTTATCTCTATTTTTTCTTTATTGATGTGTAACAGGATCTAAAGAGAGAAACCATAGCAGATAGAGACAAAAATGACAGGACCACTCTGGGATGACGTAATAGGATCCAAAGAGAGGATCCACAGCAGAGAAAGAGAGACAAAAATGACAGGACCACTCTCTCGGACACTACTGCATAAATACAGCGATGGGAGATAGATATACAATAGAGTTCACTCGCCAGTCACAACGTGTCATTTACCTCACCCTTTACCACTCTACCAAACTCAACATTTTAGTGTTAAATCCAGGCAGTCAGTGTTACTTTTAACATTATACAGTGCTCAGTCATATTTAGTTTGTTCATTCAAACCAAACCATTTCTCTCCTTCGTCATACCCATTTAGACGTAATAAAATCCAAAGAGACGATCCACAGCAGAGAAAGAGAGACATAAATGACAGGACCACTCTCTCGGACAAGAGTGGGAGAAACTGGATAAATACAGCGACGGGAGATAGATATACAATAGAGTTTACTCTCCAGTCAGAATGTGGCATTTACCTCACCTTTTACCACTCTGCCATACTCTACCATTTTAGTGTAAAGTCCAGGCAGTCAGTGTTACTTTTAACAAAGTCCAGTGTTCAGCCATATTTAGTTTGTTCATTCAAACCAAACCATATCTCTCCTTCATCATACCCATTTAGATGTAATAGGATCCAAAGAGAGGATCCACAGCAGAGAAAGAGAGATAAAAATGACAGGACCACTCTCTCGGACTAGAGTGGGAGAAACTGCATAAATACAGCGACGGAAGATAGATATACAATAGAGTTCACTAGCCAATCACAACGTGTCATTTACCTCACCCTTTACGACTCTACCATACTCTACATTTTAGTGTTAAGTCCAGGCAGTGAGTGTTACTTTTAAATAATACAATGTTCAACTTCACTTCTACTTTATTCATCTAAACCATACCATTTTCTCTCCTTCATCATACCCATTATAGATGCTAATCAAATTTTGTTCAAATCAAAAAAAAAAAGAAAAGCAAGGTTATCGTATTATGTAAAACACTTTGTTGTTCGAGATGAACCGCTTCAGGATTTTTCATACAACATACATACAGACCATTCGCTAAATACATTATTCGTAACTGTCAGGCGACATCGTAACTGTCAGAGAGAGAAAATGAAATGTTCGTTGAAAATTCGAAAGATTGCAATACTTTCATATTCAACATTAATAATTAATTAATTATCAATGAATATAAATTATAATTGGTTAACCTAAACGTTTTATAATCATTGCGAAGATACTCCACTTCATTTTTCAAACACTATTTTCAGACGATCTTTAATAGTATACTTCATCCACTATATTCATTTCCCCTCTCTTTACAGGTTTGCTAGGATGTCCTTCGTTTATTTATTTTCCAGGAAGGGAAATAGGGTCAAACTTATGCCCCATGTATCTCTATCGTATTTTTCGTACCACAGTCAGTCGTCATTCTAGCTTTCACCACTATAGTGAGGAAGGTTTTTCTACAATGGTGGAAATACTTCCGAGTAATATCTTGGAAGAATTTAAAATGAAATCTGCTGAGAACCGTAGTCTTAGTTTGTTGAGACCTAATCTACATGGTTACTTGGCCTCATAGCACCGGCATTATTTTTAAATTTAAGTCATTGAAATGGTGGAAAGATCTATTCATCTGAGTTAAGAGCAAAACCTGGTCAAGAGAATAATGAAGTGGAATATTGGGAATAAAAATATCTTGATATGTTCCCAAAAAGAGAATGGAAATCATGCAAGTCACATGCAATGAAAACAAAAAAATTCCACTGTGGCATGTATAATAAACAATGCTTAATTTAAACATTTATCACCTCTTAATTAGTAAATAAAATATTTATAAATTGTAAAAAAAAAAAAAAACTTTAAAAAAATATTATAGTTAAAATTAAGATTGGAGAAGAAGGAGAACACATCTAGGGCTAGATCCAATACAGCCGTGGAAAGCCAGACGGACATTTTTGGCTCTAGAGAATAAAATTAAATGAAAAATGACGGAAGAAATATAATATATGTGGAATTAAATACCAAGGCTGAAAGCTGTATATCACGCGAACTGATCTGCCAGTTTAGATAAATAAAAGGGAAGAGGGTAGCAATGACAAAACACGCTATAGGACTTCCATTCAAAATAAAAATGAATATTTAACCGTGTATTTTTTTTTTTTTTAATTTTGTTATCTATTAATAAAAAACATTCTAATTATAAAGAATAATAATTAAAAAAAAATATCAGAAAATCTTTTAAACACTGCACCTTAAACAAAAAACAAAAAAAATGCTAGTACAGCTGAATATCAATTTACATTACATGCTATAACAATTTAAGAAACGTAAATATAATAAAAAAAAAAAAATATATTGATTGCACTTGTTAAATTTTACTTTCTTCTTATTCTTTGTCAAGTTCCTGAAATTGAGTTTTCACCGGAAATTATGTTTTGACGTCTCCTGAGTGCGAACAAAAATGTTTTTAGCGAATGGACGATGTGTGTAATCTTCAACTTGGTATTCCATCTAGATACTATCACTACACAAACGTTTCGTGCAAAATCTATCAACCAAAATTGCGTTTTTACTGAACGTTTTTTTTTTTTTTTTCAGTTTTTCGAAAACGGCTCCTACGTCTTTCATTAATCTTCTTAAACTATCTACATCCATAAATAACCTATTCCTTTTGTTGTTGTGGTTGATTCCCCCTGAGTTGGAAAGCATCAGAGACATTTTCCGTGATAGCCTATTTTGATGCAGGCTATCACAAAAAATGTCTTTGATACCTATTCCATTAATTTTGAAATATTTTCCTGGGTACAATGATTTTTGGGGATTTCTGAGAAGAGGGAGGAAACAATAGTGTTAGCTAATCTCATCAGACACATTTTCCGTGGTAGCCTGTTTCATTTTGTGGCCATCGACCGGTTTCGGATGCGTTTGTCAGACAGTGTGATAACAAAGACTTGCACAGAGCAAATTCAGTGTATAAACCTGGAGATGGGCGAACGCCCGAAACCGGTCGACGACCACAAAATGAAGCAGGCTATCACGGAAAATGTCTCTGATGCTTTTCAGCTCTGCGGAACCAACCACCACAACAATTAGTTATTATTCGCAGAAGGGGAGGGCAAACCCTACGCTATCCAAAGCCTCCCAGGGCCCATATAGCTATCCCTAAAGAAAAACAACCAATGGGCTAGAACGAAAATTCAGGCCCAGATTTTAACCATCTAAGTTTCACCACAGACCGAACAAATCGGACCAAAACCTTAAAAGGGGCCGAAGGTCCTAAACCTAATCTCTCACAACCCAAACAATTCGTCATAGATGCATGGGTGTTTCCTCCTCAGTCTCAAAACTCTACAAAAGGGGTCAGGCACGAGTCCCATTATATAGAGATGTCTCCTTAAACCACAATGCCCAGTGAGGAATCCAACCAGATGCCTGAGAGAGGTCCGTGAAAGACATCGGATCCCGCTACTCAAAGCTCTGTCCGGGCCCCCAATGAGCATTTTAGACTGCCTACAACCCACTGCACCCATCCATAAGGATGAGTGCTGTGAGGTCTTCCACGTCTGAAAGCCCGACAAACATGTGCCAGAAGACACACCAACAGCAGGCTCTGGACCAATGAAAGGGAGAGAGGCACCTAATTTGGCAAACCTACAAGAATTAGTTAATCTTACCTATAAAGTACCACTTCAATGCAATGTGAAGTTCTACTACCTATGTATTATGTACTACCATAATATTTATAAGCATTGATAGAATGCCAAATCTGAAATATCGATTAAAGAGATAGTACGGAGTTTACAGAATAGGTTTACCGAGTTTTTTTTTGTGAGGGGGGGATTTTTTTTTCTCTAAAACTACTATAACGAGTTACTTTAAAGTTGGAATGCTAAACCGTATGCAGATACAAACCTATAGCTTTTATTTGAAATATTTTTCTAGAAATTTTAAAAGTTTAATGGGGTTGTTTCAAGTAATTTAGTTTATATCTAAGCAGCTAGATATCCCCCAAAATATTGCGTAGTTTAAAAGCATTTCCAGTTAACTGATTATATTCAGATTTGTAATTCTACTAATGTTCATTAATTAGCATTAATACTATTTAGGTGATAGAACCATACACAATATTGAAGTTGTATTTTAAAGTGGAAAGACTTTAACTTATTGTTCCCCAGAATCTCCCGCAAAAAAATCAATTTTCCCGAATAAACGTTTAAAATAAAAGTAATAGCTAGCTTTAAAATAAATTAAATAGATAGTGTACAAAGTTTAAAAAAATAATCGTTGAAGTCGATTCAAAGAAACTCGTGGAAAAAAAACTTTGAAAACAATCAACAAATAAAGTCGCACTACCGGGTTGATGAATTTTTGACCAATTCCTTATTGTCACACGTGGTAGTGGTCCATAAAACATGTATTT
Source organism: Triatoma infestans (assembly GCA_011037195.1). Taxonomy (NCBI): domain Eukaryota; kingdom Metazoa; phylum Arthropoda; class Insecta; order Hemiptera; family Reduviidae; genus Triatoma; species Triatoma infestans. The sequence goes on along the minus strand of JAAEAF010002488.1, from coordinate 17,892 downwards.
CCGCTGAAATCTCAAATTTTCCAAAATTTGGCACGATCTTACGAAATCCTCTTACCTTAAAAGAACTAAGTGCAAAGGTAGCAGTCGCGAAGAAATTTGTACAGTGGAAGGGGAAAAAGTTGACTGCGCCGAATTTAATACGACAGGTGTTTTGGTCAAAAGTGAGCCAAGATATCCTTTACTTCGTAGTGAACCAAGTTGTCCTTCGGTTATCGATAGAAATTCTTGAAAAACTTAGGAGGCAGAATCTCCAAGCAACTACCATGTACCACCGGATACTTCTATGTTTAAGTTAGGAAGTTTAAAAATATCAAGTTCAAAAATATTTGTCAATTTTATATTTTTTTTATTAATTAATTATTTCTTAAGAAATAAATTTAATAATGAGTTTCAATTAAAAGAAACAACATTTGTAATTCATATTTTGTCCATAATTTATATTTAACAATTTATTTTAACGTTTGTGTACTTTTTCTTATTCCAAATAATACGAAGCTTTGCGATCGTCTCAAATACATACTTAGTAAATACATATTTCGAAGTACCTTGAGTACGAAAAAATGTTCTTAACGACAACATTGTATGTATGTAACAGAAGAGCCCTTAAACAAAAAAATAAAAATTGCTAGAAGTTGAAACTTGATATTCCATTTAGGTATTTAACCACCACATCTGACACGAAGTTTTTAAGGGCAAAATTTCATCAACCAAAAAGTGCGACTTTACTGAATGGTTATATCAGTTTTTCATGATTTTGTCTGAAATGCCTCCACCAATAATTTTCTTTTAACTCATATAAACTATCTAGTGCTATGGAGTGGAAAAATTTGTTACCCGGAACCAAGAGGTTGATCTCCAAGGTATGCTACTATACGGCGCAGAAATCTGGGTACTGAACAGAAGAAGACAGCACGAGAGACTCCTGGCGATGGAGATGGGTTTTTTTGGAAGAGATCTGCAGGATGTTCGAGGTAGCATAAAGTTAGAATGACGATTATTAGTAAGAGAATGGGAGTGAAGAGGAACATCTTGGAAAATTATTTAGACTGAGGCACTCACATGGTTTGGGCATGTGAGGAGGATGGGCCCAAGAAGATTGCCTAGGGTGGTGATGGAAAGCGAGCTGGATGACCGAAGAAGGAGAGGTAGACCCAGAGATAGATAGAGGGACCGGGTGGAGGAGATAGAGGGTACCGGGTGGAGGAGATGATGGCTGGTTATGGCCTGGGAAAGCAGGCAGAGGATCGTGTTTGCATGGATGAGGGCAATTGCGCTTCAATGGATGAAGAGAACCGCGCTTGATGAACCCCCCGCCCCCGGGGGGCCTACTATCTCCACACCTTTAAATTTTCCCACATCACATTTTTTGCCCCGGAAAAATTGATTTTGCGTGGAAGGTTGAGTTTTGTTTTTTTTGATTTTGGGAGTTAAAATTAATTTAATAAATTTATTGATTTTTGTTTTATAATTTTCTTTACAATAATGAAATATTTGCATAGTATAAAAACATGGCATTCAGCCGTCTGCTAGAATTTACTGCAGCTTGTGCTGTATACAAAAAAGAAGAGTTGCACAATATAAGAACAAAAAAAAATGAAAAAAGATATGATGTAAACTCAAATGATTCAAAAGGAACTGAATTAAAACAGAACAAAATGGAATTTTATGTTTGGCAAGAGAAATTACAAGAAATAATAATAATAACTATCAAAAAATCCTATTTGAAATAAGGTGACCAAAAAGAAAGAGGTGATATTACGGAAGGTCCAAGATCCATTTAGACCTCACTTTCCACGCTTGACGAGTGTACGCATAGGAAGTCCACTATTTCTCACCTAGAGAGATCGCGTTTGCCAAAATGGAGAAGACGAAGCTCTTCCAAAATAGGGCCCTCACCGAGAAAGTGAAATAAGTCTTTACGAGTGTTGTAAGAGCAGAGAGAACACTTTTCGTTTTCTGGATCCCTTACTAACCATGGCATGTAATTAAGATATAACAGTAACAAGCTAAGATCTCTAAGTTTAAAATCATTAAATAAACGCTCCGTTACATACACAGGATACTCTAGCACCTTATAGATGTAGGGGTAGTGAACCCCCACCACTCATCCACTCTAGCGGAGAGAAACAGCCCCTCTCGCAAAGAGAGGAGAGGCTCGGCCAGTATGAGAGATAGGCAATGAGACATCATTCAGATAGAATTCTGTTGATTTACACATCAGTTTAACATCGCTCCGTTCATATCTTCTTAGCCACGTCAGTCTGTCAGTTCAGTTAGTGTAAAGTCCTTGGCAGTCAGTCATATACATATATATCAATTATATATCTTAAACCAAATCTTAAGATGTTATTTATCATTCATCAAATCAAACAACCAAGCATCTCCTCACAACACCCTTAATAGAGAAGAAATCGATCAAAAACGATGGCGCTACTCACAGCCACCTAGCCTCTAAGCATGGAATTCGGAAATAAGGATATTCCAGGAAGTTGTATAGTTTGGGTAAGGAACATTGGCGGGCGGATGAAACTAAATGTTTGTACCAGAATAAATTTTTCACTATTACATGAGTGGCTACTATTTTAGGCAGGCGATGGTCTTGAGGAGATCAGTAGCTTCCCTTTAAAGTACTTGTTCATTACAATGTAGGGTTTTACTGTCTACATAGTTATTAATATACATTAGAACCATGGATATATATAATTACAAATCTGAAGAGAATCGGTTTTAATCAGAAGTACATTTTTAGAGACTAAGTTTTCTAAAATCATTGGAATTTTTCACGAAAAAAGCTGCAATTATTTTGTTTAAAGTTAGATATTTACTGCACTGATGAACCTTTTATTTGAAATATTTTCCCCCCCACCCAAAAAAAATTGATTTTTTAAATAGTATTACGAAATGTGTGGCATTATATGTTAAAGATATGGGGTTGGTTTTATGTTATTGGAGCGCTCTTAACGTCACTACCTGTTTGGGGGGGTTAGTATGGACGGCATTTGTCTCTTTCCCTCCATATTTATATTAGAACAAAGAAATAAAATAATTGAAATTTAAAGAAAATTTGTAATTCTATTTATAATTGCACTTACAGTATTGAAATAATATTTCTATCTCTTGGGGAAAATTTTGTAAGAATGCTGATAGATAAGAGGAAAAAAAAAATGCTGTAGCAAAGAAAATTGTGTCAATATTTTGAACCTTAGTGTTGGTATAGGTGACGCCAATACTTTATAAAAAATATATATATGTGTGTGTAGCATGCAATGCTGAGAGGGGACTAACAGGAAAAAATCTTCACATCGATTTACTATGCTACCCTTCACCGCCCCCATTCACTCAACAAGCAAACTTTATCTGATAACTCAGCTTCCACACTGACTGAACAACACTCTGTTTACTACATTTGGTTTCCTTTCTGTTTCGTAGAGAAATACTTTTTTTTTTTTTCTAAATATAGAGTTTTTTTACCAATCAAATCAACTTTTCCCCCCCCTTTTTTTTTTTTAAATTTATTTAGAATTTAGATTGCTCACGGATCTATATAGATATTTACAAAAAATAAAATCTACAGAAGCAGGAGGAGATAACTACAATTGGTCGGAGCTTTCAACGAGAGCGCATGGCGAAAATCATCTTGTGACATATTATTTTATTTAAAAAAAAAAAATCTGGTGTGAAACACTCACACAACTTTCTCTTACTCCAGTTCTCAAAATGATAATTGACAAATTTTATAGTTTGTGTACCAAATTTAATGAAATTCGTCGAAAACTGAAAAAACTGTTCAGTAAAAGCGCACTTCCGGTTTACTAATTTTCTTGAAACTGGAATTTCAGCCATCCATTTATTTCTAACTAATTATGTTTGGATGATAGAATTGTATAATCAACTAGGATAGCACTTTAGATGAAAATCTAACCCTACCCCTCCCCTAAAAGTGCCCTTAAAAGAATTTTCCCAGAGAAATGTTTTAGATAAAAGTTGTAGATCTTTGCATGTTTAGTTTATATACGAAGTTTCATAAAAATCGTCGGAGCCATTTTTGAGAAAATTTTGAAAAAGTGAATAAATCATTTAGTAAAGTGGTAAAGTAAACGCACTTCCGGTTATCCGATTTTTTTCAAACTCGGAATTTCAACAACATATTTAATTCTAATTAACATTATTTAGATGACAGAATTGTAAAATAAACTGAAATAGCACTTTAGATGAAAACCTAACCCCCCCCCCAAAGTGCCCTTCAGAGCATTTTCCCGGAGAAATGTTTCAAATAAAAGTTGTAGCTCTTTGTATGTGTGGTTGATGTTTCGAGTTTAAAGAAAATCGTCGGAGCCATTTTTGAGAAAATCGCAAAAAAGTAAAAAATCTAACTAGTAAAGTGGTACTTCCGGTTGAGGAATTTTGACAGATAACGTAGTGTCAGATCCCACGGTGATGCCTAAATGGAATATCAAGTTTTAACTTTCTACGGTTTTTTGTTTTTGAGCTATGCTGTTCACATACATACATACCACACACACACACACACACACACACACACCCACACAGACCATTTGCTAAAAACCACTTTTTTGGACTCAGGGGACCTCAAAACGGATATTTCCGGTGAAAACTCGATATCGAAAATTTGACACGATTACAATACTTCCTCTTACTAGGAGTAAGAGAAAGTAAAAAGAGTATTTAACTGATTTAACACTAATCTATGCAGCCAAGTGTTTGAATCAGGTTTCTCTCCTTAATTCCATTTTATTAATAAAACAGTTATGTTACATGAAACATGTTTGATATTGCTATGTAATATTATTCATTTTGTGATTATCTTTGAGCGATTATCATTTTTGTTGGTCAAGTATTTCATGTCATTATTATTATTATTATTGCTTTCTTCTTCTTTTTTTTTTTATTTTTTTTATTTATTTAGTAATTATTTTATTTTTTCTTCCTCATTATCAACCTCCGGCAGACGGTTTTACCATGCCGTAGAATGTCAAGAATGTATTTTTGTATTTACTTTGTCATTATGAAAAAAAACATTATTATTATTATTATTGCTATGTTTACATTGTAATGTAAATTAAAAGTAATCATAAATGAGAACGCTGAAGAATTAATTTTGCCTATGAGTTCTATTAAATATCTTTTGCTTCTAGAACAAGAAATTGAAAGAGGAAAAGCGAATCGTAAGAATTGAAATTTGATATTTCGTTTGTAGGTCGACAGTAGATTTTTTAGATTGTTATACGGGATTTGGAGCACTGCGACGTGAAAGATCTACTGTGACCCCCTGGAGACCTCTTAGTGTCCAGCCGGTCACTGAGCAGTGTTCTCTAGCTACAGACAGCACTGCCCATCACCGGACTGTGAGCTGTAGAGGCTCTTAGGAAGAGAAAATCTAAGGGCAGCTGCTAGTCCAGCACGCTACTACGAGCTAATCCCTTCCTTCTCCCTTGGCTTACGTCAATTAACTAGGGACAGAGACTCTATTTCGTATACTGTGTTTGTCCTTGTCTTGTGTAGTTGTGTACAATTCTAACGAAGTGCATGAAGTACTGAGCTCTGGTAACCTCCACGGGTCAGCAGTCGCTACTCCCCAAGTAACTGCATGCAACAGATACCCCTTACGGGCATAGGTCGTCAGTAATATCATGAATCTTGAAATAGTGGGCAGAAAGCATTGTCAAAGCAAAATCACACTATGTGATAAAATGAGGAAGGTTATAGTGTGCCTACTATTTTAGCACTTGGTTAGTGTTTATTTTTGCCTGGTTTAATTTCTTTAATATGAAATTACTTAAAGTCTAATACTCAGGGCGGTTTTGGTATATTGATTGCATTGTAAAACAGAGATATAGCCTCTGATTCATTTTGTGATTACTGATCGATTTCGGAATTTATATTTATAAAAAAATGTTTGATATATTTTTTTATCAAGACATCATGAATATGGATGAACATCCAAAATAAAACCAAGCAATTATCTTAATAAAACTCTAAACCCATCTTATGGCTATGACGGCAAGCCGTCTGTCAGGTTGGCCACTTCTTTAAAATAAAAATGATATTATGATCAACTTAAAAATGATATTATAAACTTTTAATCCTCACGCGTTGTTCTAGTGGCTAGCGCACACGCTTTTGGCGCGAGAATTCGAGGTTCGATTCCCATGAGGGGAAAGTCGATGTTGACCCAGCATCGCGAAAAAAAAAAGGAAGCTACCACTTAGTAGCGCATCTAAGTAGCGAAGGCCAGAATTAAACGGCGAGGAATGCGCCGTGCTTACCATACGTTCCCCAATACAAATCGCCGTCTGATAAGCCTTGGTTCTTCACAAGCTGTTGCGCGATAGGTTTTATTTATTTTATTATTAATTGGCGCCCCTCACATCGTATGAGTGGTGTGTGTGAAGGTGCTATGTATATATAGCTTCATTTTGGATGTAGGTACACAAGAAATGTCGATTTATTAAATATATCATTCGCAATAATTTATTTTGGACGCAATAGGCGTATGATATAATAAGGCAATGAACCGCGAGTTTATATATATTTTATGTACTTTTAATGACTTACCTTATGGCTATGGCCTTCAGAGCTAATGCAAAAAAAAAAATATATATTATATTATTGTATAAACCTTTAATATAAACTAAAATATAAAAGTGAAACACAATGTCAAAAAAAATCGACTTAACTATAAAGTTTCACAAAAAAAATCACTGAGCAATCTTTAAAATAAAAAATAAATAAATATAAAAAGTAAACATAAAAAATATGATAATTAGAATATACGTACAATAAAATACGATGATTATTAGTTATTACAATTAGTATAAAATTTAATTACAATTAATTAAATTGTTGTTAGAAAATTCTTATAAAGGAGAACATCTTGCAGGTAGAGATCCAGTAGATGCCGGTCTTTTCCATTTTAGATATTTAAACAGGTATAATGATCTGGCTGTCCCTTACCAGTATGTTTTACATAAATAATGGGCCCTTAAATGTGAATAATAATTTCATTTTCCTTTTTTATTACAAACTGAACATTTGTAAATAATGTCGTCTCTCTGTAATTGACAATTTTAACTTAAAAGTTCAGATATTGTTTTAAATTATTATTATTAATATGTTTATTTCTTTAAATAAATATGGCATCTGCAAATATTTGCGCACATGGCAATATTATAACTGATGAAGTCTCCTGAGATGCGATTATTGGTAGGTGAAAACTTTTATCTAGTTTTAAATAAGAGGCTTAATTTTTATCATTTAAAAATGTTCTGTCCATTTGTGATCTAGTTGTTTATAAATAAGATGATGATATTTGGGATTTGTTGACCCGCAATATAAAGTTCGTATAATATTTATATCTTTTATCAATTCTCTATTAAGTCCTGAATATTTTTATTATAAATAATTAACCATTTTTTTTATTTGATCACTTCCCTTGTCATAAATTCTCTTTCAGTATCTGATAGTTTTTTTAATAATTTTTTTATTGCTTTATTGAAAACGCTGCAATTACCCCTGCAACAAGTAAATAGATAACTAGCAATAACAACATGAGGGTTGTCACTACCTAGCCACGGCTCTCAAATGAATCAAATTACCGCCGAATAAACCACGTGTCCAGCGCCGTTATACGACCAGTGGTATTATCAGGACGATGTAAAGATGTGAGCGGATCTATAAGAGGATTAGGATGAGAGGATTGGCGAGAATGAAATTTCTTATATCGGTGCTGAGATTAAATCTTTTACAAAAAAGGTAATTTTAGATCTATAAGAATGGTTTTATTGGACACGTTATATGGAGGAGCATTGGTTTTATACGGCATAGGATTATAGTGTTTTTTTAAATGTATTTTAGATCAATTTATTACTATTTGGTATCTTATATAAATTGTATTATATAATTTACTAGCTTAAAAATAATGGATGCATACCGGTTTCTAAATAGAGCGCATAGTTTGAAACATTGTTGGGCAGTTTGAGCAATTTTTTAATGGGGAAACGTAGCAGTTTCGTATGTAAAGTTTTAAATTGAAAGAGAAAAGTAGGAATTCGTAGAAGATTTTTAACTATATAGGACAAACCATCTCATTTAAATAAAATAAAAGGATTAATAGGGGAAGGAAGAAATTTTGGGCACTTTGAAGTATTTTAAAGGGAAACTTTTCAAATGAAATGAAGTGAAATGAAATGAAAGTATTAGCGCACTGTGTTTACCCCTACATTCTGTATGGAAGCCAGTCCTGGGCCCTCACCAAATACCTTTCCGATAGGCTTCGCATAACCCAAAATAAATTGTTGAAGAGTATGTTGGGAGTGAAAAGGCAGGAAAGAAAAGCATTGCCGAAATTCGGAAAAATGGAAGACTTACAAGTAGAGGCCCATCGATTAAAGTGGAACTGGGCAGGTCATGAGGCCCGATTGGAGGATAAAAGGTGGGCTAAAAGAAGTTCCGAATGGACGCTAAGGGATCGGAATAGGAATAAAGGTCGCCAGGTAGTGAGATGGAGAGATGAGATGAGAAAGTGTTTGGAATAAAGTGATGAAAAATTATTTTGAGACATAGAAACAAAACAAAAATAAAGTTTATTATGTTTAAGAATTTTTAGTTATTTATGTTGTAAAGTATTTAGTTTTGGTCATTTGATATATATATTTTATTCCATCTTTATTTAAATTACCAGTGATTATATTATTTTATTTTCTATATTGTTTCGTTCATGGTATTAATTTCATTCCGAATTTGTGCTTTAAGTAGTCTATTTATAAAATTATTAGTTACAGAGCTTACTTTTGTATATATTGTAAACATTGTGTTGGGATGTACAATATGAACTCATAAACCTCTAAAAGGAGAGGCTTTTCCTCTGTAAAGAATGCAAATAAAGCTTTATTATACTATATTATTACATAGCAGTATCTGCATCTTTTCAAACTGTTTATCACCCCATACTTGGGAACCGTAACAAACAATACTCCTAACAACTGTCACGAAGTTTTTCCATTTTTGTGAGAAACGCGTATCTTTTCAGTCAACAACAATTTGTTCCATACTCCATTTAAATCGATCTTTGCCAGCTTTATTTTTTCTGGGTAATGGGGCGTGTAAGTTAGTTTAAAAAAATCATACCTAGGTTTTCTATTGAGGGACTATTTTATTTCCTCTCCTTTATAAAACCAATTTTCTAAAGGCGCTCTTCTACCTCTTTAAAAAAAAATATATATATTCAAACTAACTGCTATGTATCATAACTTTTAGTATTACTCTAGTTGGTCAATCATTTATTGCAAATCCTGAGATGAATATGCTAAGAGAATAATAGCATCAGCAAATTATAAAACCCTAATGTTCTTCTCCCCTATTGGAAACTCCAGTATTCAAAAAATCATGTAAACCAGCCAGAAAAAGGAAAAAATAAATTTGGCGTCGTTAAACAATCCTGTTGTAAGGCATTTTTAATTACAAACCAGTTAGATAGTTTTCGACCATTCCATACTACTGAGATAATAAGATTATAAAAAGGGATTTTAAAATATTTACCAATTTTGAAGAAAAAACACCTAATGTAGTTTAAATTTATAAAAATAAAAGAACAGTCCTTCTTACTAAATAATCAAAGTCGAACAAATAAAGCATTGTATCTATCTAGTTTTATAGTTTAAAGATATCAAACTTGCTATAACATAAATATTATCCATTGTAGAAAGGATCTTATCTAATGTCTGATTGAAATTCATTTAAAATGCTATTGTCTTCTAGGCCAAGTTGATAATCTCAGTATAAAGCCGGAGAGAACAGTTTAGCTATGGTATTGTAACGTTTTTCCAACTAAACTAGCTACTGCAACTAGTTTTAAGTGGGTTCGTATAGATAAAATACTTTAAACTTCAATAAAGAAAACACCAATTTATTGCTATACACAATAAACTACTAAATACAACGCTTAATAATAATTATTTCACACTTTAAACCACAAAAGTTCACTTTGTTCACTTTTGTACACTTTTCACAAACCTGTAACTTCATTTGTAACTGAAAAACTCTCTCAACTCTCTGTGGTCCCTCTATTTATACCAGTAGAGAACATTCCAGACTTCTCTCGACTATTCCAGTCAAAACTAGAGCGCAGCCAGCGCTTCCTACGGCCACTAAGAGAACCTTAGGTACCTGTCTTCTCTCCTAGATGGCACCACTTGCCGCGTTACAGTATTATAGAGGCGAAATTATTTCTCTGTAATTTAAAATCATGTTTCAAAATGTGGGTATATTATATGGACTCAAAGAAGATGGTGCGCTCCGCTTTTCATAAATTTTATTAAAAATGTATAAGAAAAAAAAATTTTTTTTTTGATGCATTTTTTTAGAATTCATAATATGGCAGGCTCTCTTAGGTCCCTGGGGTTTCTAGAAATTTTTAAATATTTTCCAATAATTATTATAAAAGATAAGCTCAACAAACTTGAAAATGATAATGAAATTATTAGCAAGAAGGTAGATTCGTTCGATAAAAATTTAAAAGAAGTTTTATCAAATTTGAAAAATAATGTTTCAAAAAATCATGAGGATATTTTTAAATTAAAACTTGAAAATACTAAGTTGAAAGGTGAGGTTCAAGAGCTGAAATAGCAAATGTCTAACTTAAAACAAACCTATCAAGCTAATGCATTGAGAATAACTAATATTCCATTTTTAGAAAATGATAATTTAAAATTAATATTTGAGAAAATTGCTTTGCACATAGGCTTCTCATATGATGCAAATTTTGCAAGTTGCTATTGTTAGAAAAATAACACGAGATTTCCTCTGCTTCATTTTATGGTTATTGACCGATTTCGGATGTACATCTATCTTCAAGTTATCTTTATAAAAAGTGTTTCAGTATCATACTGTTTATTAAGACATACTGTTTATGAAGATGGATGAGGAGCCACAACAATATAAAATACAAAATAAATCTTTAATAATAACAGCCAGTTTTTCTTGTTGTCAAAAAACTTTTCTACAGTTTCAACTGTAAAAAAAAGAAGAAAAGGTTAAAAAAATATAAATGCTAGAGGTGGAAAACATGCATTTTCTTCAGTGACAAAACTGATTTTTTTTTTGGTGACAAAATTACGATTGAAAGACGATTGAAAAGATTCCTAGTTTAACTTTGCTGTTCAGATTTTCATAGCGACCTTACCCTAAGAGGTTTTTCCCTTTGCTAGTGACCATTTGCAATTGGGGAGTTTATTTTCTATATGCACCACACTTCCGGTACTAAGTAGATTAGTATAAACTTGAAATTGAATTATGAACATCGATTAACAAACGAAAATCAAATAATTTCCGATGATAATTAATGAATGCAAATAAAACTAAAAACAGTAATAATATGTGATTAATGATTTGAAAAAATAATATGAAGAAATTAACAATGACAATATGTGCAGATAAAATGTTATTTGGGAATTTACTAAATATTTCTATGCTATTTTATTGTATAAATTGGTTCTTGGGATCGGCCCAATTCCGCTTATAGCGTAATGTGCCGGACTAGTTGGGTTCTACTTCTGTCCAGTAGTAGACCGTCAAATGTTACATGATTTACATCCTGGATAGTAGTAAACTGACAAGGACAATAGGGTGTTAGAGCCAGGTGAAACCTTGTAGATATTTCATATTAGTACCATGCTTAGAGAAAATTTGTGTTAAGGCATGAGTGATTGGCAGTTTTAACTTTATTCTGCTTTGTACATGTGGAAGATTGTAGACTGTTGGAGGGGGTTACTGCACTGCGAACTGAAAGATCTATTGTGCCCCCCCGGAGCCTTCTCCAATGCTCAGCCGGCCTCCAAGCAGTGTCCTCTAGCTACAGACAACACTGCCCACCACTGAGCTAATCCCTTCCTCCTCCCTTGGCTTTCGCCAATTAACTAGGGACAGAGACCGTAGTTTTTGTACTGTGTTTGTCCTTGTCTGTATAGTGTAGAGTGTATGTAGTTTAAAGAAATAGTTTTGTTTCTGCTCCATTAAGAGAACTCTTTAAGTTGCAACGTTAATCATAAAAAAAGAAGAGTATGTCTCTCCCCTGGCCTGGAGAAATTGTCCAACAATAACATATATTCTCTACATGGAATAAAAGCTAGGAGGCTACGCCACTCTGGAATAAACTAAGAAAAATTACATATGCCCCAATAAAGTGGTTAACTTCATATCGAGAATCTCGCTGAGAAGAAGTAGTGCTGGCAAGGCTGAGAATCGGGCATACTATGATAACTATGGTTATCTGTTCAGAGGGGAAAGACAACCGATTTGCAAGGTTTGCAGCTCACCTATGACAATTCTGCATATCCTAGTTGAATGACAAAGTATACAACAATGAGAGCGAATTTAGGCATGCCTAAAATTTTGACGGATGTACTGAAAGATAACTTTGGAAACGTAAAATAAGACTGTGCAATATCTAAAAGAAAAAAATAGGACTATGTCAGCATTTATAAATGGCTCTTTTTGAATGAATATTGTTAGTAGATTGTTTTTTATATAGACGATTAGATTATGTTTGTAAATATTTTTATTGTACATAGTAGAATTAGAGTAAGCTGAAGTGGAGGAATATCAAGTACCCTACTCTATATGTATATAAGTAAAAAAGTTAGTGTGAACGATGGTTTTGTATAGTTAGGTTCTTTTACATGGTGTGAGATTATTTATTTGGATGAATGTATTTATTAGCTAGTACGAATAAGGTAGGTTTAGAATGCAATTGAGCTGGTTACAAATGAAGTGCAGAGATTAGGTTTTAAATTTTTAATAGTGCAATGTAGATTAGTTATGATTTAAAAAAAAAGTAGACAAGAATAAGAATAAGTGCAGTAGGTGCAAAGGAGCTTAGCTGCTGCGCACTAAACAAAAAAGAAAGAGTACTCTTTGCAGTAAGATTTATGGTACGATGTGCCTTAGAGAAGATGCTGCTTCAGTACTCATCAGTCATCGACGAGATTTTAAGTTGCATTGTATATAATAAACGTTCTAACTGTGCTCTCTTGCAATGGTAGAGCAATGATAGATCCTATAATGCAAAGATTTTTCCAATCTCAATCAGCAAACCATTACAAGAGCTGCGTCATCATGAAGCTAGGGATGCAATAACAAAAAAAAGCAAGTCCCATCGATGATCTAGTCATATCACACTTGTTCTTTAACTGTTATTTTTTCTTTTGTATTGCAATCATTTGTTAATTAGACCAGCAGATTAGGTTATTTTTTGAACGAGTTAAACAATAGATTTCAACCTAGTTGAAATTCCTATCTTTTAAATCTAAAGCAAAACTCCAATTTTTTTAACTGGAATTCGTATTTGATTTCTACATACTGCCGCTAGATTGCTTTTATATTCTTTGACCTACCATGTTTATCGACAGACTTCCAAAACACCCTCCTCTGGGACAATATGGCATGCTTTGTCCAGGTCAGGAACACCATTTTTTACATCTTTTTTCTTAATTTTCAATTTGTTTTAATGATTTGTCTTTGTATAAATATAAGAGCTCTAAATCTACGGGCCAGCATTTAAACATTACTGCTTCATGGAACCTTCAAATAGTTACTCCATTTGATTGTTTATTAGTTTCCCTATTTGGATTTGTCCCTTTATAACTGATATAAAAACTTTTCTTAAAACATTTTATTGATTTGGTTGTGCACAGGTTGTCTTTATGTTTAACAATAAATCAATAAATTGATTTTTCATTCAACCTAGAAGTACCTTTACAATAAAGGTTTCGGATAATAACCAGTATTTCCGATAATAACCAAATTACATCTATGAATCCCAATTCCACTCTCTTCCAAAATTACCTCCTTTCCTTGTACAAGAAACCTATCAGAAAAAATATCCAAAAATCCTCAGACCATATAACATCACCCTAGCACATAAAACAACCAATACAATTTACAAACTGTTCACTAAATTAAAGGACTCTACCCTGACAGAATTACAGCCAAACATTATTTATAAAATAAATTGCCAACAATGTTCAGCCACATATATAGGTCAGACGAAACAATATTTTAAGAACAGGTTATATCAAGACGACTATGATTGTAGAAAAAACCAACCTAACTCTGAAAACATAACAGCATTCAGTAAACATCATACTGAAAATAGACACAAATTTGATTTTTCTAACACCAGTATTTAGGCAACAGAACATAATAGGAAAAAACTCAACTTTTTGGAAATGCTACATATAAAAAAACAGTAAAATTCTATTAATTACAGGACAGATACCAACAATCTCTCGTCTATTTATCATAATCTCATTTCTTAATCCCTGCCTTGTTGTTTTTCCAATAGTCCCCTCTTTCAAGTAGTCCCGTCTTAACTATATCTGCCCGCTGTTCAAGTGTATATGTTCACTATTCTCTGAAGTGTTGCAGAGTTCCCACCTAGTTATTTTCCAAAACTATAATGTAAAGTATCATGTTTTGAAGTTTAACATTTCTTATTTTTATATAAGTAAACAAAAAAAAAAAATTATAAATTAATCTACAAATTGTATTCTCTATTACTTTCTGCTTTTTGTTTTTCTATTTTGTCTTTCTAAAAGAACCTTTGTATTTTTATGTTGAAGGCCTTGATAAAGATAATATATTTGTCGAAATGTTGGCAAAAATATAAGTTTTTTTTATTTTAAAAAATACCGAATCTCATTATCCTCATCCATTTTTTACAATAAATTAATATACATTTGAACTTAGTTGCTTTTTTAACACCTGATTTTAATTGAAATAAGTGATGCGTAATATGTAGTTATTACATCTTGATATTAGGTACAACTTTAGTTATTTGATAAACGCCATGTATTTATTTCATAATGTTTTACCATAATTATAAATTAACTCATCTTTATATACTAATTACTTTATTAGATTTATATAATTAAATATCATGGTATTTTCTGCATTTGTAAATTCATTGCTTTTTCAACCGTTTATTGTAAAGTTTAATTTTTGTATTTTATTTTTTATTTTCACCCGGTTTTTTTTTTTTAAATGTAATTTTTAACTTCATTTATACATTAATTCTCAAGTGAATTAATTAAAAAGGTGTTATATTTAGAGTAGTTTGTGAGCCGGCACAATTTTAATTAACGTAGGGAAAGTTAAGCCCCTGTATGTTTCGTAATTAAGTTTCCTGTCTTTGTTTGCCTATATACCATATATACGAATATATATTAAAAGACACATATAATTGTTCTAATTATAATTTGCATAATATTTTAAACAATATTAATTATAATTTGTTTCAAAATTTTCTAACTTTTGTCTTAATATTAATTTAATAAATTAGTAATTACAATAAAATTAAATTAACTCTTTCAGTAGAAATTAATCTCTAAAAAAATAGTAGAGCAGCGATATTTGTTCTTAGTTCAGCTAATAGAACCAGCTGATAGCTTAATTAGTGAAATTCTGTTTTTTGCTTTCTAAAATAAACACTTTACTGATATATTTAAGAGTATCTAAAAGTGAAAAATAAGACAATTGAAAAACGAATAACTCCTGAAAAAGGAGGAGCACAGAAAATACCCAATTTATTCATCAAAATGAACAGCAAGAGAGAAGAAGCTGTTACAAAGTGGGCTTAAGAAGTTTTAGTTAATCAACAAGAAAATATTCCATGGGGGTGAATACAGTGCTCCTATTTCTTATAAAAAAAAAACATAGAGCAACTCAACTATTCAAAATTTTGGATCTAAATTCAAATAATAATTTCCCGCGGCTAATTAGATTTGAAAAGGAAGAAATACAGATTGACCAAACAATACAGATACTAATGCATAAATAAATATGCAATTTATCTGATATTGAACCGGACGAACCACATACAACGAATAACTCAAATAAACAAACGAAAATTTCACCAATTTTTAGAATGGGCACAGAAAATTATCAGTCTGTTATCGAAGAAATTAAAAATACAACTGGCACATCTTATGAGACACAATTATACAACAATAAATTGAAAATAATATTAAAAAAAATTCCGACGATTATAGGAAATTAACAAAATTTTACATTTCAGGATAAAACACATTTGTAAATCCCAAAGACAAAAAATTGTCAGTTATATCGAGAAATATTCCATATTCAGTAACTGATGAGGAAATATTTGAACAATTAAAAGAAAATTACCCAGTAATCTCAGTAACTAGGCTGAGGAATAAAAAATATGAACCATCTAGAAGTTGTTACATGATAGTAAAGGAAGAGCTTCTACTACGCAGTAGCCACAGTACAGCCCAGAAGAAAGACAACTCGTATTCCCCAGTGCACAAATTGTCAACAGTATTGCCACACCAAAAACTATTGTTAACTCGCCCTTAAATGCATAAAATGCTCGTGTGATCATCACTTTTCTGTTTGTCCAAACCGTCAGCTGGAAACTCCTAAATGCACTCATTGCAATAGAAACCACACAGCCAACTTCAGCAGGTGCCAAACATTAATCAGTATCGTGAACAGAAATAAATCACGCCAAGAAGAGGAAACACTGTATCAACACTCTTCCAGACTCTCCATCCAGAATAAACACTAAATATGTCTCTCCTGAAAAGCATAAATATAACGGAATTACTCCATCCAGTTCAGTTCCTAACTACTTATTTCCTTACACCAGAAAGAAAAACAAGAATTAGGCCGCCTCGCCTAATCAAAATTCCAAAACTTCTTCCGAACCTAACACTCGAAACAATCTCATAAAAGATCTAGTTCTACAAATAATCACTCCTTTTATCCCACACCTAAAAGAATTAATCTCTAACTTGATTCAAAGCTTCATTTTCACTAACCATGGACCACCATAGACTGCCTCTTACTCACAACTGAAACACTAGTAAATTGTAACGCCAACGGACTAAAAACACGAACGGATTAAAACCTCGACTATATCAAGATCTTTAATTTTCATTTATATTATTGTAATCTGTATGTATGAAGCTCTAATTGAGCTGGTCCATAGTTTAATTTGTAAATAATAATAATAATAATAAAGGTTCATAAATGGTAAATTGGATCCATATTACAAATATAAAGCAGCGCCTGTTTGTGAAGATCAGAACTACCGCTTATATTATGGCAGGTCTGTGCTGACTGACAGAACGATCCACCATAATAGACTGGATATCATACTAGAGGACAAAGTTAAAAAAAAACAAGTAAATATAGTCGATATCGCTGCCCTAGTACACAGAACGTTGCAAGCACAATAGCGGAGTATGCAGAACTGACTGAGGAAATTATTAGAGTGTGGCAACTGGAGAATTTATTGATGCTCCCTGTAGTAATTTCAAATACAGGTGTAGTCCCAAAAGCATTACCAAAAGCATGAATGCTCTCTCTGTCCCTCTTAATGCCGAAAGCCATTGTCCTGGAAACGTGCCGTATCGTCCGCTTATTTTTGAAATATAATTAAGCACACTAAAGTTTATGCTTGGTACAAAACCCGCACAATCTTATGTAACCAGTTATAAGACTGAGAAAGAAATAATAATAATGATAATAATAATAATAATAGTTCAGCCAGTATTCATAATATTCAACAAATAGACGCCTAATAAATTAACACACAATATTTGACTATGTAACCAATAAACTTGCGTCAAGCTAGTATTCATATGATATGAACTTCACATTTTTTTTTTTTTGAAAAAATAACTAGCTTCCCCCCTCAAAAAAAAGAAGAAGAGGTATCTGATTGCAGATTTTTGACAAGAAAATAGAAACGCATTAGCAAGTAATGAAATGATGAAGTTTTCAATTTCGCAAGAGTTGGATCATTGGAATTTCACAAGGATAGCGAGGTCTTGTGTGGTCGCATCGTTCTCC